>CM052154.1:12099610-12178673 GCA_028455555.1 Augochlorella aurata | reverse complement strand
AAAAAAAGACAGATCCGATGCTTTTTCGGCTGACATGCACCCGTGTCGACACCTGTGCGCACCTGCGTGCACGTACGCGCCGGTGTTTTTGTAGTCGCGCGTCTCGTTTCCACGCTGCTGACAGCCGCGTGTTCGGCTCTCAGGTACGCAGGTACCACTCGCAGTTTTCACGTTGCAATTCGTTTTACGACTTCGCGAAATTACGCGTCTCTCTCCGCTTCGCGCCGCGTCGCTCCCCGCCGCGTGTAGTCTCGTTACGCGCGTCGAAAATCGCGCTGGATTTCCAGGGTTTTGGCCGCGACGGAAATTTCCCGTGGAATTCAATGAGCGTGTTCAATGGGGGAGAACGCGTCGCGTCGGCCTGTCGCAGACACACAATGCTCTGTTGTCGCGGCATTGCCGTAGAATTGTTATAAACAAGTCTGACGTCGTTTAATTAACACCGGCGGCGATGAAACGCGCCGGCCCCGCGTACAGTTCACTTGAAATTCATTAGCTCGTAATTTCCCGGCGTTCGTCATCAATTTTCCATCGTTTTCTCCGCGATCCGACGCCGACGCTCGTAAGCCGCGTTCCCCTGCATCATTATTTTTCCCGGCAAGCGGCGCCGTTGCACCGTCTGGCGGAACAGGAAAGATGCTCGGTTTTTGATAATGTTATAAAAAAATCAAAGCCGAAGATGGACCGACCTATAGAAACGTTTCTGAGGAATGTTTGTGAGAAATTGTTCGATAAGCTTGCAACACAGAGCAGAATGGAAATATCGACAGAATGTCTGAATTTAACGGTATCATTCGTGACTCAACGATATTATCAGTAACTCAATGGCATTCTAGAAAAATCATAGAAATTTTAAGTAAATCCGTTTCCGCCATCAAATAATCAGTCGCGTTTAGCGTTTGGTAGGGCCAATGTTTAATTCGCAATCTGCGAGGATCGCGGCTCTTGTGCATTTAATTGAAGTGGCAATTTGTATGCATAAAATCTGCATTTTCCGAGTTATTCGGTCGATTCGAAGTTAAATAGGCGGCCGCCCTCGAGTCGGAATTTCTTTTGGGAATATTTGGATCGCGAATATTCGTAATCGCGGTGAAAAGTGCTGTTGAATGTGGAAACGGTAGGTAATATTTGGTATATGGAGTGCCGGTGCTATTCATTGACGTGCATTCAGGCCGCATCCGCGATGAATGAGTCCCGTGCAATCTGATTTCCTGTGGCGGATCGACACCCGAAATTCGCGACCCGCGACTAATTAATTCGGGGATCGGGGCCGATGCGACGGGACAGGTGGGTTACTGTTAGAACCTGCGCGGCGAAAGGATCGCCGCTAATTCTGATCGGCAAGAAGTCTTAATTGCCGTGACGATTGCGTGAACGAGCCTCGAACGTAATAACAGTGACGCCTAATTACTGAATTGCGGACCCTCGCACGTTTATGGAGTCCGCGAGTGAAAAAGATCGTCTCCCGTTGCATTTTCGCTGGAACGTTGCTCTTCCTACTTTGTAAAACTCTGTGGCATCGTCAAGGATTTCTTTATATAATTCAAGGAGCTCTTTTAATTGTCGTCCAACACAATCGGTGGCCGACGGAAGGGGTAAAAGCCGACCGAGTTTTTGGATGAACGACGGCGATAAAATTCGCTCGCTCTCGAAAAATTGAATTCGACGTCCGATTACGGTATTGCTGAAAAGTGTTTAAATACCTTGTCGGCTGATCGATAAACTTTGTTTAACGGAGCGAAGCACGAGTGGCTGCGCTCGCGCGAAGCAAATAAATAAATAAATTTTTCATGCTTTTCGGAGGTCCGCGACCTGCCGGCCGATACGCAGCGACGCGCGGCGGAACAAATAAATATCGGAAACGTTTTATCTTTCGTCGAACAAACGTTTACCGGACAGCTTTCGTCCGTTCTTTCCGGCGCGTTTCTACGTGTCGGCTGTCAGAAGTTCCATGGTGGAGCGCCGGCGGGAGGAGGTCAGTAATGATTGTCGAGGGCGGACCGTTAATTACGTTGTTAATTAAATGCGCCGAGATACTCGGACGAAATTAAAGCGAGGCTGATAATATTGGATTCGCTGTCGTCGAACGGAAGGAGCGGCGCGTGTAAGAAAATTGTGATTCAGAACCGCGTGGGGTCGGGTTATTAATTAAGTTAATAATCAGCCGACGCGCCGGGGGCAGTGTAAACTCTACCGAGCTGCGTCGAGCGGCGTCGAGCCGGCACGCGCGTGCGAAACAGACTGCGTGTAATTAGTGTGCTTAACCGAGGACGGGATATTAGGGTCGGGGGAGTCGGGCGAAGGAACGCGAAGAATTATTTCTGTTGCGCAACGCGCGACAGATACGTGACATTCTATTACCGGGTAATAGCCGGTCTGCTTAACGAGCCTCGTTTGGAAAAACAGCCGCGCTAAAACGCAGCTAATAACGACGGATGACCGCGCGCGACCCAGGTCGAGTCGATTCTTTGCGCGCGATTTATTTCAGTACGTATCGAAGACGAACCAGGTGCCTACTCACCGAAACTGGGGCAGCGGTGAATTTTTTAATTATTATTCGAGAAGCGTCGGTTGGCTCGCATTTTCTTACCCCTTTTATAATCACCTTTAATAATTTGCCGGATAGGGCTGGCGAAGCGATGGAAAACGAAAGAGAGGCAGAGATGGAGAGAGAGCGAGAGAGAGAGGAGGAGAGGGGAGGTGTTCCGACGCCATGGAGCTTTTTAATACGACCATTCTTCCGGGGGAGTAAGCTCTCCCGTTTCTGGGGAACGGATTGCAATTAATTAAGGCGCTTAAGCGGTCTGTGTGCGAAGAGGCAGCCGGAAGGAGCAAAAGGAATCGGCGGAACCCGAAGGGAACGATTCGCGTTTTAATTCCGCGCCCTTTAAGCGCGCGGAACTTCCAGAAAATACTTCGACCCCGACAAGGACCGCGGAGAAGCTCCGCGTCCGCTGGGGAAATAAAAATAATTCGCGCGATTGAAAAATCCATCTTCTTCCACGACGAGCAACGCCGCTCGATTCTGCAGGAATACTTGAATCGTAGAACACGCGAATTAAAACGAGACACGTCCTCGCCCAAGAGCACGTGTTTGCTATTTTAATCGCGGCACCGCCGGTTTCGGCGCGGCGTGTTTTAATCGGCGAAGGAAATCAAAGGAGCGCGATTAGAACGGGCGTCGTTCGAACAGGGCCGCGTCGCGACGCTCTCTCGGGAGAGTTGTCCGGTCACGATTTTACTAAATTGCGAGCCGAACGAAACAGCTAAACGGTTTGCATTCGATAAAACTAGCGTCTTGCCGGTGCCTCTAATTTCCAATAAAACCAGCGTCGAACGCCGCGCGTTGCGACGACGACGACGACAACCGCACGTGAGGCATTCCGATAAAATTGGCATGCGCTTTTCGGACATCTCGCGCCGCCTGATTCCAGATTCCGCTCGTACGCTCGACCTTCTGTTTTATTTAACCATTCCCTGTGCAATATTTAAATGATCCACGAGCGGCGGACCCGAGCACCTATAGACTGTTTCTCTCGTGGCCATTTCCATCCCGTCGCATCCGTCTGCTTTGCATATTCTTTGCTCCCGTCGCTTCCTTCGCTTCCTTCGCTCTCGTTGCCTCCCGTTGCTCCCAGCCGACGCTTTAACTGTCTTCTGAATTTTTTCGGACTAGCAAACTCCGTCAAGATTCCCCGAAATTTTCTATTCGAACGCGGCTTGCCATTCCGGCAGCCTGCGATTTTATTCCTCCGAAATACTTTGCTGGACGTTCGGTGCGAATTTTGATCGCCGGCACACTTTCAACCCCTTGCACTACGATTCGCAACTACCGTCGATTAAAAATTGTCGTGCCATGTTTCAAAATAATTTTAATAATAATAATAATAATGATAATAATTTCTAAAAAATGAAAATAGTATAGGTCGAAGGGTTAACCCCTCCCACTACGATTTCTTTCACAGTCACGTCGATTAGCACCGCTTCATTCTTAATAATGTCCCTAAAAGAACGATCGAATTTTTGTTTCTTGTACGTGTTAGAAGAAATGTGAAATGTTTTAGAAAATGTTTTAGAAAATTCGTCACGAGTCCGGCACGTTGTTATAGCGCAAGGGGTCAATCTCCGCTTGGAAAAAAGCGAGAAGCCTCGCGGATTTCGAGGTCTTGTAAACGCGCAGTGTTTGCCATTGAAACGCGCGCGTTGGCCGAGCCAGCGATTCCTCCCGAAGGTGTTTGTTCCCAGTTTCGGTACCTCGGAACGTTCTCGCGAAAAAATGTATTCCCCGTCCGGCGGAACGACCATAAGCTCGGAAACGAATACGCCTTGTTGTTTGCGCGGAACAGAATCTCCTGGCGATTGTTGGCGAACGTACCTCCTCCGCGTTTATTATTCGCCGAGCACCGGCTGGAAATAAGAAGTACACATCCGAAGATTCACTGGTATCGTCCTCGTCACCGAGGGGACGCGACTCGAGCGCGTTGCTTGCCGACAACTTCGAAACTCGGGGGACCGTCCAAGTTGCCGGGAAGCAGCTCTCTCCCTCTCTCCTTCTCTCTCGATCTTCGCCTCTTTCACCGCTCGCGGTGAAACAACGCCTAGATCGCGCCTCGATCTCCGCCACAAAGAAGGAGCGATTCAATTAGGTCGTCAAAGAGGCGAGATACTCTTCCGAGAGTATTTTTCGTCGTCCCCGAGGTCGCCGGACAAGCGCCGCGTCGTTTCACGAGGAAAATCCTCTTTATAGAACCGGCTACCGTTGCTGGACTTCTCAAGTTGTTACAATAAATTTCGAGTCTTCGGCTAATAGCTCTCGTATCAGGATCTTGCCAGAGATTCATACGTAAGGACATTGTTCACCCTTAATTAGAGCATGATAATATCAGATCGAGGAGTACAGTAAAATATAATGCTGCTGTGCGCTAAGCCATTTCGTACTAAAAATTTAGGCAATCGACGGCAACGTGCAATTTGTGACGCAAGGATTAAATAAAGGGGAAAGCTGAATTTTTATGGGCGACCCTAATTCGGTGACACGGGACTGTAAAACGTACGCGTGACATACGAGTGAGGTTATAATGCGGCTCTCCGCGAGTTACGTAATGTCGTTTCACAATCATGGGCATCGCGAAGACGTGAACACAGATTCTGATGATAAGATTACAGAAGCTATACTTTACTATAGCAAAGGATTGGATACCTCTTAGGCGTTGAGTGTGGCGCGTCGTTCAAAAGACATCTGCGAAAACCGCTATAATGGCGCACAGAGGTCCTAAGAGGTTGTTCCTAAGAGGTTAAAAGACGGAGTTAATCTTTATTTCTTCGGCTAAACATTCGATTATAATTCCATTGAAACATTAGCTCGCTGGGCGGTCATTATATATACAATTTTATGCAAATGCGCAGGAAGGCTTGCAAGTAGCCTGGTCATTATAAAAGAGGGTCGCGACCCTCGGCGCGAAAGAGGTCGGTTAGGATAAATTACGCCTCATGATCAATTTACGACAAAGCTCGATTTTTCTCGGCGCATTCGTTAGCTGGATTACGGGAACCCGATCGGACCGCAGGAGTTTCTCCCGATCGTTTCCTGCATCGATCGGGAGCCTTCGCAGCCGCAAGTCAGAAAAGTTCGGAAGCGAGGTCGCCGGGAACTATTCCGCAAACGCGGACTGTTCGAGTTTCTAATCCAACGGCTTCTAATTATGCGACGCGTTCTCCGCGACGCGGGGACCGTGTATTCACCTTAATAATCGAAATTTCTAATTAGAAGGGAGCACGCGGGCCGGTCCGGGCTCTCAGCGTAACCGCAGGAAATCGGCGCCGGCTTACAATTAGCCTCGGCGTATTTATATCCGCGGAGTCGCGCACGTGCGGCTGCGAGCCGCGGTTCGTTTTCCGCACGCGTTTGCTTCCGGTCGCGGTCGATGGGAACTCCGCTTCTTCGGGAGAGGGTTCTTCCGCTCCCGCGGGATTAAATTGCGCCGATGGGTTTTTCGTAGGAACGTGACGATAAGGAGCGGAACGAAGATGGATCCTTATTATTCCTTGTCTCGTTCGGAACTTTTTCTTCCTCGCATCCGATTTTGCTGAGACGATAAGATTCTCCAGATATATTTGCAGAGTCTCTGGATACCGTGTAAAGTGTGGACAGGAAATTGTTAATCGAAATGAACGATCTGTAAAACTGTTATTTTCGGAAGCTTTCGATCGCCGAGTTAGACTCGGCGCAGCTTCGGAGCTAGACCTCTGCGAGTCGTTACAGGACCAAGTGTGAACAAGGTTATAGAACGAGCGTAAGTTCTCGCGAAGATGTAACCGTTTTGCTATCCGAGGGCGCAGTTTTGCTGGAATTGGCTGGGCTAATGCCTCCAGGAGGAGATTGTAGCGCGACGATTTACGATCCGCTCGGCGTGCCTCGCTTTGTCGCATCCGTGAAACGATTGGAAATCGTTGTCGTTCCGCCGGAATCTTTGAACGGAACAGTTACCAGGCTCGCCTTCGCTCTCCTGCGTTTCGGAAGGCCCTGCTTCGTCGAAGCGTGTCGTTTGCCGCGCGTCCAAACGAAGGCGGTTTTGCTGTATGCAAGTTTCCCCGGGCCGATACCGGCGACGAGGCGCCATTGAAATTCCGGGCGTTCCTCGCCGATAATAAAGATAGCTAGTACCATTGACGTTTCTCTGCCGCGCCGGTGAAGGAAGTGCCGCCATAAAGCCTGGCCAAGGGTGTAACGCGGGGGTGTAACGTCACGCGACCCCGTTGTCTCTGCTTACGCGTGATCGAACTCTCAACTCGAGCGGAGATTCCCCTCTCCTGCTGACGAAGTTATTGTTTTTATCAGGAATGGATGGCGAGGCGCCGCGTCGTCGAACGGGACATGATTTCATTCGTCTCTACAAAGTGGCAGACTATTTTCTTAATCTACGCAGCCGGCCCGGAATTATCGATTTTATGGGACAGGCAGCCTTGAGCCCACTGCAATTTTCGCCGCTGACTCACTCGGACGTTTCTCGGCCGTTGCTGGCATTGTTCTGAATTGTCTTCCGCAATTTCCTTCTAATCTATAGGATCTCGGGAAACGTTCGGCAATTCGATTCAATTTTCCAGAGTAATCGTAAAACACCTGGAGTATCGAGTCGGCGACGCAATCGATCGGGAACGGTGTTAAAGTGTTGAGTCAAATATAACGTCAGATTTTGTATCAGACATTTATTTTATTTTTCTTATCTTTTTGTTTGTTTTATTTTATTTATTTTGAACCCTTATCTATTTAGCGAAAGCAAAACCTCGTTCGGTGACGTATAGTGGGTAGACACGAACAATAGATTCTACTTAGCTACAATCGGAACTTATTTATAGCTCGAGCGAATATAATTGTGTCACAAACTGTCAGTAAAGATTAAATATAACAGTCACGTTTACCCAACGAGACCGAATAATCTGCTGGACATTTAACAAGACCAAACATTTGTCCGACGGAACGGCAATCTAACGACAGATATGTAGAAAAACAAGGAGCGACCTAGAAGATACGATGAACGATCTGCGGCCAGTTGGCGAAGGCAAGGTCGTTACAAGCGGCGCCGCAAGAAGGCGAGAGAAATTATCAGCCGAGGAACGGCGATCGGGCCGGATTTTAGCGAGCAGAGCGCGATAGCGTGCTTCTCGTTAAAGATAACACGAGGCGACCATCGACCCCGTCGAACGGAGGCTGAAAGGAACAGCGTAACAAGGTGTGCCCACGCGGGCAGACGAGGCGCGCGAGAAGAGCCGGGTCTTTCCAGAAATAATTCAACGCTCGATGGTGTAATAATAGCCGTATTGCAGGCGTTTTATCGAGTTTCCTTGCAGGTGCACACGAGCCGAAGCCGTTCCCGTTGCCGGAGAGCCGAAGAGCCGGTGTCGGCCACCGGTGTCGGATGGACTGGGTCAAGGTGCAGCCTTTAAGGGGATGGCCCCGAGGTGCGAGAGTGGTGCGGGGGTGTTGCGAGGGTGTTGCGAGGGTGGTGGTGGCCGCGTCTCTCCCTTGGCCTCTGAAAGAGCCGCGATATCAACTGTGAAATAGAGTGACGGTAATGGTGTGCTTCGTGTTGCGGGAGTGGCCATTACAGTTATCGCAAAAGTCGCGTCATAAAGAGGATGCCGGGGTCCCGGTGCTAGAGGATCGGCCACCAGACCGAGATCGTAAAGGTCGCTGTGTCGCTGCACCTATTCCACCGGTCTTTTATACCGGCAAAACATCGTCCGCGTCCAGACAGACCGCATAATTCAATAACCGCGGCGACCGACCGCTGATTTTAACGACACCCGGCCAGATGCTCGCTTACTCGTCTACGGTAACGTCTTCCTGTCCTGTGAAACCACCCTCGCTACCGACTACCCTGCTCGCTCCAGGCTAATGGAGTCGCCGAACGCTGTTCGCGATTACAGAACCCAGAAGAGAAACATTAGCTTTCTTGCGGCAGCTGCTCTTCGGCGAGTCTGTCCTCTTTTCGCCAATATTTAAGCATCGAAGTAGACGCATGCACGCAATAAAGATCAATTTTCTGCTTGCTCAAACTCTAGGCTCAACTGGAACCATCTCTATGTACCCTAATAATGTTAAACTTAGTAACAAACATCTTTAGTCGATCGTTGAAAAATCGTGAATTCTAAAGAAAAAACAGCTCGCGAATAAACCCTAGTCAGCATGCTTTCTGAACGTTGTCCTTTTGTGTTTTGCAGGGGGCGCATCGGAGTCGAAAGGCTGACAGTGTTGGAGCCGCGTAAAAGTGACCCATCGGCGAGGATTCCGCGCGTCGTTAGTGACCCAGGTGAGAGGATTTTCGTCAAAACGTCCTCGTTAACGATCCGTGCGGTCTGCGATCGACACACCGAGACTTGTCGGGGTTTCCGTATCGAGAGGAACTCTGGACGAGAGGAGATGTCCTTTAAATGGTTCGGAGGCCGAGACAACACGTGCAAACCGCCAGACATTCAAAGATAGCGAGTGGAGATCGGCCGAGCAGGCCTTCGACGGCGGGACAGCGACCCGAGGTTCTTCGGGCACCTCGATCGAAGATGAAGACTCGCGGTTCTGGGACCGAAGGAACGGAAGAACGAAGATCAAGAAGAGCCTAAGCGACCGAGCACCGTCGTCGAAACCCGACCAGAAATCGTTCAACTGCTTCGACAGGCCTAGAATCAAGTTCACCTTCAGCGAGAAGGTTCGAAGACCCAACCAGAAAGAAGCCGAGGATCCTTCCGGAGATCTATCGAGTCTGAAGGCAGAGCCGATTCGCAGCAAGCTGCACAAAAGCGACTCGTTCCTGAAGAAACTCGTACGGAGTTCGAAAGACAACATCGCAGAGGGCTGCGAACGTCTGGTGAGGAACATCCAGAAGAGCCCGTCGGTCCTTCGGAGGAAATTCCTGTCGCACGAGGAGCCTGTCGCGATCGTCGATGAGAAGCCCGTGGCTCCTCTGCGGAGGCAGAGATCCACAAGGAGACCTCTGAAAGTCGACGAAGCAGCGGCTACAGCAGGAACAGCAGCGGCGGTAACATCACCGGTAGCATCTCCTAACGATTGCTGCGAGGAATCCCCAGCAGCTCGTGTTTCCATCTGTCCTAGCAAGGACGCTATCTCTCTGGCAAACGAGAGTCGCGATACCCGTGGGAGAGACCGCGAGACTCTTGTAAACGAGTCTGTTAGGCTGGTCCCAGGCGGCCGGGTTCGCCGGAATAGTTGTGTACCGGGCGACGACGCGAGCTCCTCGAAGAGCGTCTCGGTGGAGGACGTGGAGGATTTGATTAGGTCGGAGAACAACCTCCGGTTGCTGGAGCAGCGAGTGCTGATCAGAAGGCGGATAGAGAAGTCGACGAAGTTGTTCGAGGCGCTGCAGTCGGAGCAGCTGCGTTCCTGGAGCGAGGAGAACTTGGCGAGGGAGGGCTCGAAGGTTGGCAGGCATCGGCTGGACCCGGTGATAGCGGACTGCTCGCCTCTCGCCCACAGACGCTTCGTCGTCGAAGTGTCAAGGTCGCGGCGGACCGAGAAGAAGGCGACGAGCGACTGGAAGGCCTCGTGGAAAGCGAAGCGATCGCCGCCGCCGGACGACTGGCAGGTTCATAGGTCGACGGAGCCTCGGCGGATCGGCGATAAGGGGTCAGACGATAAGTCCGAGCCGGCGAGGAAGTCGTGGATGCCCAGTGAGGAGCTGGACGCTCGTCAGTCGGCCACGTCGACCGTGGTAAAATGCAAACTTGCGAATTTCGCGGACTGCCGACAGCTCGAGGCTGGCCACGAGGAGGGGACCGGCCGCTGCCAGCTTGCGGAGAGGCTAAGTAAACACGAGCTAGTCGCGGGACAGCCCGAGAACTCGACCGAGGTGGTTCATAGTCGACCGGAAGTTCCCGACCCGTCCGCGCCGGTTCACGCGGCCATCGATATCGACTGCGACGAGGATGACCGGGCCGACGAGCACCAGCTAGCGAACGCTTTGCCGCAGGTATCCGATCGAACCGCCGCATGGAGAACCTGTCCGAACTCTGCCGCTGGCATCCCGAACTCTGACGGACCGCCCTCGGTTCTAGTCGACCAGGCCGCCAAGAAGCCCAGGTGCAAGCCTCTGCCAAGACTAGTCCGCAAGAAGAGAGGCTGCAGAGTTCTCGGGAAGACCCCGGATCCCAGCGAGCCGAAGATGAAATTCCCTATCAGGATGATCAGGATCAAGGACAAGCTGATGCTGGGCCTCAGCGCCTTCACGATCCTGTTCACCATCCTGCTGGTGATGGACCTTCAGATGGACTTAGGCTACAGTGGGCATCATCTCGTCCCGAGTCACGGGAGGGTCAGGTTCGGAGACGATCCGAACTCGGACACTATTTACAATAATTTTCGGAGGAAGTTCCTGCAGAGAGTGAACGCCAGCAAGGAGCAGACGAGTGGCGACTTGTCCGGGACCACTCCGAACAGTGCTAGGGACGTTGGCAGCGAGCGCAGGGACTCGAGGACCGAGAAAACCGCGGTGCACGACGGTTTTCCGGATTTAGTGGACATTGTGGTGAAAGGTTACGGTGTCAGTGTGTACGACGGGGTGGCTAGGATCAGCGGGGAGGATCACTCGTACAACCCCACCCTCGGCGAGCTGAAGAAGATGAACCCTAAGTGAGTCCTTCTCTTTTGCTCTTTCCCATATTCTTGTTTCCGTCCTGTTCGACGAAATTAATGGCTGTCCTCGAATCAGTTTTGCTTCTCATAATTCAGAGCGTCGCCGATGCAGAGTGTTTAAATATTTACGTGAAATCCATATTTCCGAGTCGAGTCGGCAGAATCCTCCTGCTTGATGTCCGATAAATATTTCATTAGTGTTCTTGTTAACAGTTTCTCGCGCGGAACGTGACACGATTTCGACCGTCGCCAATTATCAGTGTCCGCATCCGAGAGAACTCTTCCGCCACTGAAATAATATTTATGTGTCGGACTTAAATAAGAGCGACAGCCATTCATTTTAGATACGCTAAATAATTAATCGCGCGAGCAATACCTTGCCCGGTTCGAAATCCGTGAATTTTAAAGGACCACCGCCGCGGCGGTGGTTGCCGTAGACGTTTATTATCGACGAAATATAATAAGCTTCTCGGAATAGCGTTCATCGATCATCCGTTAGTTTCGCAACCCGTGAAATCTCGAACTGCGCGGAGATAATGACGGTGGGTGTAAAAATTTTCCGCCAGTCCCCGACCTCGGTGAAAATATCTGTCCCCGTTTCGTCCGGAGATAAGCCATTTCCATTCAACCGGCGAGTTTAAATCTCGCCTAACCGGCCGCCCGAATCTCCTAAACCGATTTTCAGAAACTTTCAACGGAATCCCTCGGATCGCCGTGTTTTCCCGTGCTGACATAGTTCCGCTGACAAGTGAAAAGTGCAATTAACACGTTGAGCGTCGCGACAGTCGCATGTGGACGACACTGACTTTTCACTTTTATTGCGATATATCCGAACAAATAAATTTCACTGGGATCTTTAGAATGGGAAACAGTCGAAATAACACAACTTGCCAGCTTCGGTCTCATCAATCAAATGACTTCGATTTTATAGGATTTCTTGGAGCTGACTTTCGACACCTAACGCGTTAATCCTTTGTCACAGCAATTTATTTCGGGGCTGCGTCGATCAGTACTTCTTTAGCATCAATAATTTTTCTAATAGAAAGGAATCATTTTTCTCTTCGTACGTTTTCGATTTCTTCTGTTTCCTGGATTTTGGTAACAGAGGAATTAAATTTCGTTTCGATTTAACGGGACGCGCGTCTAGTAGATATGAAATCTTTGTTACGAGACACCGTTGATCGAGCGAATGGAACGATCCGGAGGAATAGAAAGAGAACGAGGTAGAAAGGGAGATCCATTGAAGAAACGTCGCGTCGGTCGCGAGGAGGAAACGCGCGGAAAACAGCTGCGACGTCCGCGTAATTCTAATCGATTGTTTACGCGCGAGACTCGCGATCACGTGGACGCCGTTCCGACCGGGTGCGTTCCCGTCGACAGAAGCTCGATTTGCGGTCAAGCCGGCTCGATGCGCCTTCGATTCGTGATTCAACGGGATCGAGAACGTCATTCTCTCGCGTAACAGCCAGATAAAAGGCCTCGAGCCGCCATATCTGGATCACGAGCGCTCCGAGTGTCGGCCACGTACAAGCGCGACACGATCCACTCTCATTGCCCCGGGAAATAACGCGCGAGGCGAGTCAGCTGGAACCGTTTAGCCTTCTCCTACCGATACCCGGGACTAAAACCATCCCGTTTCCCGTTTCCCTCTTCCCGTTTCCCCCGTCCCACACCGACCGACGGCTTTATTCATTGTTCCTCTCCGCGTTCAAACTCGATGGCACTTTTCGTCTCGCCACGCGAATCCTCCGTTCTCCAAGGGTTACACCTGTTCTACAACAACGCTCTCCAAACTCCCTTGTTTTCGCTCGAATTTTCACCGGGTCTTCTCTGGAGATTTCCCTTGAAAAAACGCTTCTCTCGTTTCTCCGCGGGTGACGTCGTTTTCGCCGGTTGCGAAAATTAGTTACCGAATTCAGTTGACCGAGTAATTTACTTCGTCGAGGAATCTCTTATAGGAACGTTCTTGCGAGGAAGAAAGAATCCAAGAACGAGTCGTTTAAGCTGTTTCCACCTATTTGAATGGTTGAAGATTTGTCATATTTCGACCAGGAAAAACTTTCTTTATCTACGTATCAAGAGATCTAGTTTTCGCCAAATTTATTTAAAAAGTTTATACTAAACTTGCTTAAATTTATTAGGTGTATCCAGTAGCCTTTTTCGGAAAAGAAGAATGCTTTCAAAAAATAGTTTTCCCTTTGCTAATTCAGTAAACGCGTGAACGATTCGGCTCAACGAAAGCCCAGCTTGTTCGGCCTATGTTTAGACTCTTCCCACCGTGTTTCATAGCGAAACGTCTCCGAAGTATGGTTGAGCCGGTCGCACAGCATCGAGACAAGACAATACGGATCAGCGGGAAAATCGTGCGCGTCTTAATTCGAATCCAGGCTCACCGGCGGCCACGTAATACCGTCGCATAATACCGGGGACATTTTCGCGTACACAACAGCCGGTTGTTATTCGCGGAGCATCCGGCGCTGTAATTCAAATCGTCGGATCGGAGCAATCGAGGATCCGAATGAAAATCGCGTGGAAGAAACGCACCGAGCAAGCACCGCCGGCGTCGGTGGAATTAACAATCCGATCTAATTCGATCCGCGGCCCTTGCAGATCGTAACGACTGGACGCGAGCTGAATAGCCGATTGGCCGCGGCCATTTCGCTCGCGACGATTACACGCAATTCCGGCCGGGGCCGTGGCGAAATTAGTCGTCGCGCCGAGCCGCTCCGGTGAAAAGAACCGTCGAAGAGGGTGTGGGAATCGACGAGGAAATCACGTCCCGTCACCCGCTGATTGGAACAATGCCGCAGAACGAAACGATGCGCTCTGCGGCCGAGCAACGCCACCGAGCATCCAGATTTCTTTTTGCCCCGCTCGGGATAATTGCGTTCGTCGCCGCGACGCTCGCGCAAGAACGCGAGCGGCCGATGGACCAGAGGGGCACATGTATATAACGTGTAACACGTAATCTTCTGCGCTGGTGACACACGCGACAATAAAATCGTTTAAGCGGAATTGATCTCTGGGCGCGGCGTCTGCTCGGGAATTCTTTCTTCAAGGTCTCGTCGGACGGATCATAGCCTGATGCACCGGCTCGGTTCGAGTTAGGAGATGCGTTTATACTTCTTTCGGTCGGATCGAATTTTCGAACAGGGATTCATTTATCACTGGAATTCGTAGACTGAGTCTCAGGTTCTCGTAGAAAACATCTGCATAGAGATTCGGATCTAATAACAGAAAAATCTCGCTCTTACCTGAGTGCATTTTCACTATAAAATGCATCGCATGTCGTAGCTCCGCGTTAGCACAATTACTGAAACTTCTTCAAATAGATTGTAATATTCTAGAAATTGCAATAAAAAAGAACAGACTCGAATCTAAATATAGCGGCACTGTTGACTCATCGTATACTAAAGAATTATAAATGCACTTCGATCTAGAAGCATCTGGCACGTATGCGTCATAAGTATTGCAGTTTTTCCTCTAGGCTCGCTTGTTTTCCTCTTGGCGATTGCGAAGAAGTTTGAAGAGCATTTCAGCATAGGTTGTTCATGTTTAACATTATCCTGCATAGCGGGAAAAAGAGAAAGAGGGGAGGGTTGTTCGGAGATCGATAGAAAATAAAAATTCGAACGCGAGTAAGGTAATATCGACCGTATATATTTGCTTTTTCCCCGGTGACGTATAGAATCGCTGAAAAATACGAGATCGCGCGCGTGCATGGAACGGCCGACACACATTCGACGGAGTTTACCGGTGAGGGGGCCCCTGTGTGTTCCGTGTGTCGACCATCAGACACATTTGTCAATTTTTCGGTGAACAGTCGAAACCAGATTTCGCGAGGAATTCTGTCTCGAAATATCGTGTCCGAAAGCGTGTTTGGTCCGAAGGATATTTTCGCGCTCGAGCGTCGCGTGAACGGCGATCGGATAAACTCGTCGATTAATCTGGGTCAGGTCGTGTCCATCGCGAACTTCATTATCTATCCGTTACAGAGTGCCGCAATCGAGCAACGATATCGGCCGGTTGCCATTTATTTCGCGGCTTCTACCTATTTATTAATTTATTTAACTCCTTGTCGCACTGTGACGAGTCTGGCTGGAGGTTTCTGGTAACATCCTGTTAAGTATGAATGTTATTCAAGCCGGAATAAAATTCCGTCCTTGTCATCGGTATTTAAGCATTTAAGTAAATGTAGGCAATAAATATAAATTGTCTTTTTCTTCCAAGAAATTATTACAATCGAAAAAGTGCTCCTCGTTGTAACTACGAAGAAAATGGTACGGCAAGGGGTTAACTAGAAGACTGCATCTGTTAGAATTCATTTAGAATATTGATACAGGTGCACGGCGCTGCGATATGCATTCGCTACAAAACTGCATACGGTTGAACAAATAAAGAAGGACACGGAGTTTACGATCAGATGCGGACAAATAAATTGAGAGAGAGGCGCGTTTTCACTGAGTAAATTATCCAAATGAAATTGAAATTGGAAGGTTAAGATCTAGAACTTAACTTTCTCGAAAACATAATCTCCTAATAACGATATCTAGATCCTAGCGAGGATTTCCGGGCAGGGTGAAAAACTCGGAGGCCAGCGGAGGACTGCATCGAGATGCGGGCGGACTGCATTTTTCATTGCATTTCTCCGCGAAGATCGATCCTCGGGAGAGAGGAGCTCTGCAGAGCGGAGCGGAGAGCGCCGCGTGCGTATTATCGAGCGACCGGCTAAGGAAAACAAGGAACAGCATTTCCCCGATGGTTACGCGCAGCAGCCTCGCCAGATAGAACGCTCTCGGCTCCTAGTGACCCCAGCGTCTAGGGAACAACGCATTGTTCCGCGGGATAACGGTGACAATGCCTTTAATGTCTCCTTTCGCAGGATTACTTCATCTTTGAATAGGGCGCACGACCGGTCGCGAACTATGCTCGCGAACTATGCTCGCGATACGGGTCGCGCAACAGTCGCACGATCGAACAGAGCCTCGAGGAAGAATCCCGAGCATCCGATGGCCCTGCTGTTCTCGCGAGCTGAATAATTGGCTGGTTAGCAAGTTTCAGTCTTTCGGCTTCCCAGGGGAAGCCGCTTCCGAGTTCTCCCCTGCGACTGGGGCGCGATAGACTTTGCAAAAGTTACGCGAAGAGGCCGCTCGCGTTCGAACATGCAAAATTCAGCAGCCACGTTGCAGCCTGCTGTGTCAAACCGTCCGTATGGTTTTGCGTTTACAATTTCGAAATTCTTGAAATTATACGGACCCTTTTGTAGGCAATTATTCATTTATTTATTTATTTATTTATTGCCGCATCTGCTTAATAGCAATTAATGCGTCCTTTTCAAATTTTCTAATTATCAGAATGTATGAAACTTTTAAAAAACTCTCCAAATTGTGTGAACCAGATTCGATATTTTTCGCTCAGGTGCGTGCAACTCTTTCGGTGTAAAAGGGTCAACGACTTGCTTGTAGTTGCTTAAAAAATTACAGGATTAGTAGGTTTTCAGTGCACTTGGATCGCGCAGAATTTTTCGCAGCTGCACGGAACGCACGGAACAAAATCGAATTCGACGCATCTGGCGGGTGGATGCACCGTCGAGTTCGCCGCGACCCGGATATCACGGGTGACCGATGCGCAAGGTCGCCAAAGCAGAAATTAGAAACGATCTAATCGCCATTAGCCTCCGTAGTCAAACATCGCGGCAGCTGACCGTCCGGCCCCGTTGCATCGCGCCGCGTCGTTACAAGCCCCTGTCGAACTATTTACGCTCTGAGGAATCGTTAATTGGCTTCGGTACGAGCCAATCGGTGAAACCAATTCCTCGTGACCCGAGCCGGGGTTCAAGTGTTATTCGAGGGTGCAACAAAGCGAGCGTAATTCTCCCCGCGAACGTATTCTTACACGCGTGCGCGCATACACCGCGCAAATTACCGTCGCGAGTGTACACATTATTACCGGCGAATTTACATGTGTATAATGCCGTGCACCGTGGCCCGACTGCGCGCGGATTCGAGACCTGTGTTTGCCATTTCTTGTACGTGTGTGCGTGCGACTGTGTCCGCGCCTCCGCTCGTGGCCGTGCCTCTGTGTGCACGAACGAGCAAACATGCATAATAGTGCATCGTCGGGAGCGGGTTAACGCGCTCGTCTTGTATCGTCGCTCGATCAAATATCTCGGGTCGAAACTTCTGTTTTCCGAAATGTAGTTTTTCCAGCGGGAACAGCTGCTGAATTCTTAAACATTCTGGCAGTAGTATCTTTTAGAGGAAATAGAACTTTTCGATCGCTCCAATGAGCTAATGTACGCTATTGTAACTATTTTTGTTAAGATGGCCAACTGCTCTATTAAAAGAAGAAGAATCTTTTCGGTGGTTGGGATTATTTTATTTAATCTGTCGTTGATTATAATTATTTCTTTTCCGCCAATGGGTGACGTAGGTTCGATGGATCCTTATCTGAAACAGCTACTGATATTATTGAATTATATATATATTTGTATTTTGACTGAGATATCACTTGCTGCATTTTTTATGATCCTGCATAATTATACGCAAAGAGTTAAGGGTAGTTTAGGTTTCGAAATTTAATGCCAGGGGATAATAATTGGAGAGTTCATTTTCGGATCCTATTTAGCTGTTTTTAATTGGAGAGAGTGACATTCCGTTCAGAAGCATTCGGACCTTTCTCTCGGAATGTAGAACACGTGGAAATGTTCGCAGCCATCGATGGTAGCTTCTGATTAATTAAAATTGCGGAATAATTAAGTCCAAAAATACGTCCAACCTACTTCAGACCCGAATATTTTCGGACCACCTCGCATTCGAATTTCAACCCTTTGAGGGCTAATGCTGCCATACTAACCACGCCGGGATATATAACTCGTCGACCTGCAGTTTCGGTCTCGGAGAAAAATATTCTTAAAACGGTAGAACCTCGTATATGCCAGAATTCTCAATTATCCGAATACGTTTCACCCGTAATCAGCTGGATAAATACCGTCTTAATTAGTACAAATGGGTTGGATCATAGTGGCGTAATACACATTTTCCTCGTCGTGAGAAACGAGGCGCGCCATTGTTCGCTGTGTATTTTCTACTGACCGAATTTATTGTTGAGCTAATTTCAAGTCGAGTGAATTTCTAGTGATTTTATAACCTGTTTCATTCGTCTGCTCAACATTCCAGCGCGTACAAATTACATTTTAAGACAATTTTCGAAAATCTCTATTACGCTATTATTATCTATTATCCGACCATCGCACGAATTTAATAAAAATAGACGCAACGCCAGCAAAGGGTCCTGTTAATTTTATACGACCCAGGAGAACGAACTGTCCAAAAAATGCAAACTAACGATCAAGCGAATTAAAGTTGCATAAGTCAGAGTAAGAGTCAGGGGGAAAGGGGGAAAGGGCCAAGGGTGGAAATTAGGGGCGATACTTGTTCGCAGCGACGGCGGTACAGGCCGTTCGGTCGTAATTTCGGTGGAGGGGCACACGCCGGGCGGCTTGAGGAGCGCACAAAGCATAAAGGGATGAGGGAAGGGCGACGGGGGGACGGGGAGATCCCTCTGGGTGGGAGCGAGGATGACAAAGGTGCTCGAACCGGGCGCCGGATGTTTGCTCGGAAATAATTCATCGTCCGTAACTCGGTCGGGCCCGCGTGGCCAGGTGAATTCAAGTGATAGGAAGTAACCTTCCGAGAGGTCTGCGAGGCTCGCGGGCCGAGGTCCCCATTCATAATTTCATCGAACCGATAAATTTCAGGATGCGTTAATATTCATAGCACTTGGCCGAGAGATCGGGGCCTAGATAAAAGGATCCCGGTGAAACATTCAAAAGATTCTCTTTGTTCGACCCTGGGCCGAAGCCTGCGATGACTATGACGGATTGTTGCATTCCGAACGAATTCTGTTCCGGCTCCGCGACCATTGTTAACTCGTTCGCATCGTTATCATCTTGATATCTTGACTTTTTTATATCGGAGCAACTCCGTCGAGTTTATCAGCGTAACTAGGCTGCGGAATTTAATTTGTTGGAGCGATCCTAGCGAGAGAAAAATTGAACCGAATCCTGCGAATTTCTCCGAGCGGGTTCCTGGCAGATTTACAATTATAGGAATATGATAAATGGAAAATATCCGAGGATTTGCGTACGTGGAAATAAAGGGGAAATGTCTGGAATCTGGTTGCGAATTCATCGGCCGCGGCCATTGTCTATTTTCGCGTCGGATGTCGGAGTGAGAGGCATTTAATTTAAATGTAAGGTTAAATTCGAATAGATCGAAGAGTCGGGCGAGAACGTGCCAAGCTTTCGGCGAAAATAAAAACGGACGTATGCGCGCTAAGAACCGATCGTTGATGCAGGTTGCATGCATAATTAGCGAGGCCGAACGAGTTGATCGGAATGCAGGTTGATCGCTTTTTTGGGAATCGCACTCGACTGGCTTTCGAAATGTCTTTGGATAGAAGGATACTATTACGATAATTATTACGGATAATAATTATTATTAACTCGTACTTCTAATCTTTATTTCGAAAAGAATATGAAAAGTACATGCGGCAAATTGTTCGCAGTGCCGAGAAATTACGTCCGTTGTCTACTGTTGTCTTCTTCGAGAAGAATGCGTACAGAACTGCGTAAATAGATCGAGTAGAAAAGGGGTGGAAATGAAAGGAGAGGGAACAGGAAATTGACTGGAGGAATTTTCAGATTAGATGCTCGAGGGTGTATCAGGCTTGACGCGATATCGTCTCGAGTCTCTTCTAGGAGAAGGTGGCGAATCGAATTTGCCTTCTCACAGTGTTCCCCTCTCCGGAGAAAATGATTTCGTAACTCGAATACGCAGTAAACAAATTCAATCGGCCCAAAACGCACGGTTTACTTTCCTTATTGTCTACTTTGACGATCAAGTAAAAGCTTCGATTCATGAATCTCTCCGTTGATCTGCGCTCGTCTCTCCAGAAATAATTCTCCAACAAAACCTTGAACGATTTTATGATATGAGTGAGTGAGTGAGTGAGAGAGAGAGAGAGAGAGAGAGAGAGAGAGAGAGAGAGAGAGAGAGAAATAGAAGGTTTACGCGAGCTTTCAATAGAAAGAAATTAAAGTCAGCGAGAGGACAGGATCGAGGAAAATCTCGACAGAAGGGTCGCGAGAGGATCGTCCAGGATCGCATTAATCGCGGCCCGTCGATCCGGATTATTAATCACCGGGCTCTCGATTCTTCGCTCGAATCGTGCGCGATGCTTTACGATATTCCTTCGGTGCTCGTCGAAGGAAAACGGTTCCAGCCGGTCGACCAGCATTTTTCCCGCTCTGCCGGCGACGAAAAAATGGGGGAACGGGCATTCGCGGAGTTCAAATATATCGTAAAAGTTGCAGGCGGCATCCGGATCCGAAGCCATGGATCGCGAACGGTGCAGGTGTTCGGCCATCGCACATGCACCGTGTACATTTCCCGATCGGCGATCGGCGAGCGAAGCGGCGTTTCCTCGACGCCCGGGACATTTTTCATCGGGCTTTCCCGCGAGCCGATTTAGAGGCAATCCCGCACTCTGACCCTTGACGAAAATTAATCGAACATTCGAGCCACAATATCCTGATTTCCGGCGGTTTGCCTGTGCGAATCGAAACAACGGCTCGAGATTGAAACACTTGGCCGCCGGCCGAGATAACGGACCCGATCACAGGCCTCCACCGTCCTATACTCTACCATAAGCCCATCCCGTCCCTGGGTTTCCCAATTTTGCCACAATCTTTTTTTATAAATATTCATCCGGTCGTCGCGGTTCTTTTAGCGTTTCAATTAACGAGCCGAATTGGCCGTGCAATCCTTTGACAGAGAACTGCGAAATTAACTCTTCCGAGATCGAAAAATTTTTTGGAATCTGCATGGTTCGGGTGGTCACTGGGCTCGATTTTGGGGCACGAGGTTCCCTACGGTACATTCTACTACTTTGGCATCATCTTATTCTCTTCAGTAAATTCTTCGATACGATAATAATTCCTGTGTAACAATAGTAGATGCGACAATACGTCGCGCAAGTAGCAGATTAGAGGAAGTAAAGAAGAAAGAAAATGATAGAATAAAAAGAAAGATAAGTAGAAGATACAAAAGAGGAGTAAGTGATCAAGGGGATTATCAGGAAGAGGAAGATTGAATTGGAATGTTTTAACAGAGGTTTTAAAAGCTTGGTCGACACGGTCAGCAAAGAGATGCATTCGACGAACGCGTTGGAGAAGCTCCTACTCTTTCGTAAACATCGTATTAAACGTGTTAATCGCGGCGATAAGGCTATCGGAGACCCTCCGAGATCTCTGTACATGGACCAGAGTTACGGCGTGCCGGAGCAGTAAAAATGTTTACCTTCGAACGGCTCGCATGGTTATTTTTATGGGCACGAGGTACTCGGAAGCGATGTTATAAGCTGTTGATCTATTAACGATGCGTAACGTGCGGCGGTCGCCGCCGTCGAAGAAGAAGACGAAGCAGACGAAGAAGAGCGAGATCGTCGAGCGATTGGAAGTCGACGTCGCTCGAAGACGTCGACGTTGTTGTTAGGTCGTTTCCTTCCGCGTCGAGTAATTGCCCTCGCTAACGAACACAGCGTCGCTTTGTGCCGTCGGAATCGCGTCGCTGGAAACTAGGACGGATCCCATTTCGACGGGAACTTTCGAACGGATGTTGCTTGTTCTGTGATTTTCGCGACGACGACGACGACGACGACGACGACGACGACGACGATGACTCCGAGGAGGACGACGACGAGATTCGGTGCTCGAATCGAATCGAATCGAAGCTTTTCGCTCGACAAGCTCACGAACGTCTTGAAGCGTTCGACGAATCGATACCAGATACACCCACCCATTCGCTGTAATTCGAGTTCGCCGAGGATTCATTTAGACCTCGTGAAATCCTTTGGATATCTCGACGATCTCGCCCCTCCGGCCCTTCTCCTCCCACGCGATTCCACTTTGGACACCTGTCGTGTCTCTTTGAACACTGTTCCCTGTTGGCTATTAAATCCTCCCTTCTGTTTAGGGCTGAAGGGATATCCGCGATTGTTTTAACACGGATCTCGAACCGTTTAACTCCAAAGGCGAGATCCGTTCCTTCTGGATCTGTGATCTTCCGATCCACGATCTCGGTAAAGTGGTACGATCTGTCGGATTATTTTCGAAGAAACCGCGAGACTTTTTGTATATGCGTTTTGAAGTTTTTAAACGGAAATAATCAAAATCACGCGAGCTGTGTTCGGTCAATTAAAAGTATTGTAAAAAACCTCGTTAAAGTCTTACGCGTGAGCTGCGTGGAAATACGTATACTTGGGACTAATCCGTCGATCCAGGCGTACGTTTCAAGAAAACGCAATGGAAAGAATAATCGAGTTTTTCGAAGCTCCGGACAAGAATAACCGCTTAACGAGCACGTGTACAGGCGTAAAAAGTCGAGCGGAAAGAAGGGTCGCACGGATAGAGATCGATGGCGGTGGATTAATTACAATGCAAATTGATTCCTTCGACTTTTTTCTGCCCCGGGCGACCGGAGAAATTGATTTTCCGTTAATTAAATGTCGCCGTTCGAGCCGATCCTAATTAGGATTCTCTCTTCGTTAACCGCCGCCGCACGAAGATGTCTCTCGGCCGCACTCTTCCGCTCCCTTATGCCCACCTTCTCGCTCTTGATTCACGATTCAAAGGACCTCGAGGAGATTTCAGAAGCTTTCAAACAGCTTTTCCTCTCTGCCAGAAGCGACCGAAAAAAGGAGGAGAGGTCGCGAGCGAAAAGGAGAATGAAGATGAGGGAGACGGAGAAGGAGAAAACGAGAAAGAAAGAAAGAAAGTAAGAGAGAAAGGGAGGTAAGAAGGAAGACAGAGAAATCCAAGGTTTCCGCGCGAAGGACCAACTTCATCGAATAATCGATGGGCCAGGGTTCGATTCCACCGCGTGGCTTTTTCCATCGAAAGGCGAGAGAGTGGTCGGGCCGGATGCAACAGAGAAGCCGAAGGGGAGAGTGTACTCTCCGCGAGAACAGAGAGAGAAGAGACAGAGAGTGAAAGAGAAGAAGCCAGAGAAAGAGAGCGAGAGAGAGAGAGAGAGAGAGAGAGAGAAAGAGAGAGTGAAAGAGAAGCGAGTCGGAGAGAGAGAAACGGAAATGGCGAGACCGAGAGGTGTTCCGCTCTGGAAAACAGAGATGCATTTCTCCCGAGGAAAAGCCATTTTCTCGCCTCGCGCCGCTTGTTTAGCCTGGCTCATTTATAATTTCCATTGCACGCTGGCTGCGTCTTGTTTACGACGTCCCAGCGATTCGTCCGCCGAATCGACGACGCCCGCTCGCCCGGGGATTCGCCGACTCCATCCGAGGGGAACTTTTACCCATGGATACCCAGTGTCCCGTAAAACAATGATAACCAGTCGATTCCGCAAGAAAAAAACAACACGGCGGAAATTTACATTAACAGCAGCTTTGTCCTCGAAAAATATCGAGCATTTATCGAACGCCCTTTTGTCTTCTAATCGCGCGTTTAAATTAATCGCGGGGATAAATTGGAAATTGGAAGAATTGAGAACTGAAATTCTGGCGAATTTATCGGCTCGCGTGGCTTATTGTTCCCGTCGACGCACGAGCGCTTCGCAAATTTGCGAGCTCTAAAAATTTGTAAAAGTTTCGAATTTAAATCTCAATTTAAATTTGAATTTCTATTTGAATTTCAATTTGAATTTTCACCTAGTATCACCAGCTTTTCAATTCTATTCCCGTCTCCGTTGCTTCCACTTTCACTCAGAAGACATAGAATACACTTTTACTCCACTTCTCTTAATTTCATAGCGAGAGAAGAGTAACTACAATCTTTCGTTCAACCATCTACGAGTTCCAACTTGCATTAACAGCTGTTTAGGATCGATTTCAAATGACCGAACAACGTTGCATAATTCCTGAAATTCTTCCGGCACCGATCGAACACGGATCAAAACCGATCTAAACCGAGCGTTGCATCGAACCGCTGCAGCACCACGGAGCATTAGAATCTACTGATAGGGGACCCCATAAGGTCAGAGCGGTGGAGCACAGAAGTCCCACGAGACGAGAGATATCTCGTTCGCCGAAATCCGAGCCAGTCAATAAGGCGGTCATTAAATATTCGTAGTTATCCCGCGTACCGAAGCATCGTGCTCGTGAGAGCTTCTATAGTCCGAGATCTCTCGAAACGTTAGACTGACTCGATAGTCTATATATCGCGGTATCGGTATCGCTGTCGGTATCGATAGGTCTGGAACAATCTCCGAAGCTCCGAGGACCTATAACAACTTGTTAACTTCGGCTCCGAGACATTCGATTAGCTTGCTCCCGCGACAAACATGATTCTCTGCGGCCGGAAGCCTCCGACGGAACCGATCACCGCGGCAATGCTCTCTTGGGCGATCGCGATCATTTGAGATCGTAAACTCGTAAGTGGATTATGCGAACTGTTGCGACCAGCGGCAATTAAAATCATCTTTTCGATTAAGCGGATGACTGACCGTACTTGGACTGATCGTCTCGCGTTGATCTACAGACATCGATCTCCCGATTCAAATAATCCCTTGCTCATTGTTGCATCGCCGCGTGTAACGCTGGTGACATTCGATCTACTTAATTTCATTTGCTCGACCAGCTCGTATCTTGCCGCAACAATGAATCTTTAACGACAGATCGATATTCCCGTCTGTCGCGTGTCTGTTCCGTTTATGGTTTCATTTAGAATTCCCATCGACGACGTCGTAGAACCGCGCGCAACATCGGCGTCCATCATCCTCGGCTACAGAACCGGGGAACAGTGTTTTTAATTATACGGACGGGATGAAATTTGCACGCGTGTACGCGCGATTTCACGGTGGCTGCCACGGTTTCGTTCCCCCGATCGCATTAAGACTGGTCCTCGGACCGGCCGACGTAAATTTCAATTTCTTTGAATTGCATCGCTCATCGTTCGCGCGATACCCACGTTTTTAATGAGGTAAAATGCAGCGCGTTCCGATGGATCAGATCGCCGGTCGTTCTCGATGGGAATCCACGATCGGGAGGCCGATTTTCATTTCCCAGACGATCCACTCGATTTATTAACGGTGGAGGACGGCCCGCCGCGGTCGTTTCGTTCGAGATCGCGGATGATTGCCAGGAATGGAATTACCTTAACGGTAATTAAATAACGCGCGGTTCGAGCAGCTCGCTTCGACGGCCAGCCGATGATTAGGTATTGCTCTGAGTAAACAGCCAGGATTGTGCAGCCCGAAGAACATTTGGACGCGGTGCTCAAAGTATTAGGTCACCCGAATCCGTGTCGTTCGATCTGTCGCCGATTCCCTAGGTAAAATCGTCGCCAGGAGTTCTTTCCTCGTTCGAGAAACCAATCGAACATCGGATCGTCTTTTCCTGTAAAAGAGTCGAATGATTTTTGGACACCGAATGCAGAATACAGAACACGAATCAGCGAATGAAAGAGTATAGAACACTGACCGAATAATAGAAAGCTCGGAGAAGCCCACTTTCTGCGAAGATCTAAATTTTTAAATCCAGTCTGACGACTATCGCGACTACCTGAATCTTGCATTTGCAAGAAAATCTAAATTCGAAGGCAGCGAATCCTGAATCCAGACCAGCGATATTGATGCATCGAGCGGAGAATATCAAATGTTAATCACGGTGCGTTGAACTTTCGTCTGCGAAAAAATGTGTTTAATAAATCGACTCGTCCTTTAAATAAATAACCCCGGCAGTTTGGCGACCGGTCGGAACAGGTTCCCTCGAACAGGTTTCCTTTCGCGTGATTCGAGAGCCGCGATGACAAATCAGTTGAAAACAGGGATTTACGTAATGGAGGCGACATCCGCCACGCGACATGCTCTCCGTCCGGTCTATTATTCCTGTTTCATCGGCGAGCGCGTTTTTCTATGGGATTGCGTAATCGATTGTGCGACGGTCGAGAACGGCGCGCGGCACTTTTGTCCGTCCGATTCATTTTCCACTTTGCTATGGAGGCTCTGTTCCGACTTCCGTCGTCTCGTCGAACAGCCTCTCCGCTCGCGGCGAACAAATTCTGCGTGCGGTCGAGATGAGAGACCGCGGAGTTTCATTTTCCGAGACGGAGATCGCGAGGCGCGACGAGATTTATTCGAAAGGTTCGGATCGCGCGGCGGGACACCAGAGACGCGGAAACGAGATAGACGATGTTAGCTGACGGCACGCTTCTCGGGAGAACCGGAAACGTCTATCTCGCGAACAGCGTCCGTGTTCTCGTATCTTGGCGTTCGTCTCGTCGCTCGCTGATTATTTCATCAATTTTTCCACGCGCGGACGGTTTCCCAGAGAGAACCAGATCCTGGATGCTTGTCTACGAAGCTTCATTGGTCGCTTCTATGGTGCGAGCTCCGTTATCCAAACGTTCGACGACCGCAGTCATTACACGTGTAAATAATTCAATTTAATATATAATATTTATATAATTAATACTATAATTCAACTAAATACTATAACTAATAATTCAATTTAATACTATTTAATACGTACTTTTATTTTATAATTGCTGAAATTATGAAACAGCTTCCGCTGGAAATCGTCAAATATAACAGCGTAAAAATATTCCGCAAATCACACTATACTTCGCCAGATAGAATAGCGTTTTCTCATTTTCCTATTGAACGTCTGGATATTCGGACAGATTATCGAAGTCGCCGTCTATCGAGCGATAAGGGTCGTTCCATAAGTGGCCACTAAAAACGCGGACGAAGTTATCCCTCGTCTATTCTCTCGAGCCGACGACTGCGTTCGTTTCTCTCGCCCGAAACGTCCGGGGATCCTGTCGTGCGCAGTCGAAAGTCTGTTTCCCTGGCCACCGTGAAGAACAAAGTGGATTTCACTTTGCTTCGCTCCCGTCGAATTATTGTCAATAATACCGGAGGAGCTGCGCGCCCCATAATTGCGGTACGTGAGGCGAAATACCTTTTACTTTGTCAGAACTGATCAGTGCTCCCAAAATTAGGGAGCTCCGACTCTGCTTCCATTTGTTAAATCTCGTTGTCGATGCTTGCGAACTCGCGATACACATTGTAAGATGCACAATGCGATCGTGGAACATGCTTTAGCGAAGTGAAATGAAGAGCTCGGTGAAAGCGTGGCGGACACTTAAAATTCAAGCTGGGAATTTTCTGGCCTTTTCGTTAATTTATCCGCTTTGCGGATGCTTTCGACTGAAACGAGACATTCGAACCGCCGCGGCGGAGCTTTTTTTCAAGGAATTCCACGTTAATGAGTTTTCCAGGCTGTCCCGTTATCGGGGTAATAACGTCACGCGGAACGAAGTTCGTCGGCTGAGAGCCGTGCAAATGCAAGCTTCCCCCGGAAGCTGTAGGTAATGTGGACACCAACGCGGCCTCTCTCCCCGGTTAATGCGCTCTCTCCTCTCCTCTCTTCTCTCTCTCTCTCGCTCTCTTTCTCTCTTTCTCTCTTGTATCTTCTCTCGCTCTCGCTATCGCGACGCAAAATGCGTCCTCGACGGCACTACGGATTCCGAATGCGTCGTTGATGCATCCAATGCAATCTCGCGGCAGCTTCCAGTTCCATCTTCGTTCGACAATACTTCCAGAATTTCTCGCCGGAAACTTGGCCCACTTTCCCGGCCGCTCCGCCAGTCTACCGCGTGAACTTGCCCACTTCCGAAAATTGCATTTCCTAACGACCGAAAACCCCGTTCGTTAATTTTATCAGATCGACGATTTTTCCCGGAACCCGAAAATCCCGGTTTCCTCTTGTTGCCGTATTTTTTCCACGCTATCGGACGCTAACGATTCAAATTCGGGGGACCATTGTGACCCATCCGACCGTAACAATCATTTTTTTTTGTACGACTCAAGTGGACCATAGCAGCGGAATCATGCTCGGTGCCACTCCAGAGGGACCTGCGCCGGATCAAAGCGCAGTTACCTCAGAATCGTCGACACTTTCGACTAAAAATTTCGCGGACATTGCGTTTAAGGGTCACCGAAGAGTCTCCGAAAATATACAACACCTGCAGGAATTTTTATCGTCCGAAAAACACTCGCGAACGTTGCCCAATTCTCGAGATTTGCGGACACCGAAGTTTATACAGTAATAAAAAATTATAACACGGCTGTCTTCATTCCAAACATTTTCTTAGCGATATAGAAAGCTTCTTCGCAGTTGCTATTTTCGAGAAAAAAATCAAGTGCAGTATAGAGCAAGTGCAACAAACGGGGCTGAAGCGTTAACCTCGGTCGGGCAGCAGCCCGTCGTGCGCCACTCTGCAAT
The DNA here is from genome assembly GCA_028455555.1 of Augochlorella aurata. Taxonomy (NCBI): domain Eukaryota; kingdom Metazoa; phylum Arthropoda; class Insecta; order Hymenoptera; family Halictidae; genus Augochlorella; species Augochlorella aurata. The sequence goes on along the minus strand of CM052154.1, from coordinate 12,150,229 downwards.
ACTGTCACTCATCCACCGATCCCGCAATTCCCAATTACGAACAGTCCCTGGTATCGTCCGGATCGGCTCCTTTGGGAGAAATTCCGTTCACCTTTTCACCCCGCGCCTCTTTCGTCGTCGCAGTGCCCGCATTGGAACGCAAAGTGCGGTTTAGGACACACTCGGAGTGTCCTCTCTAATCCGTGCTCGATCCAAATCGACGCTGATGTCTGTAAGCTGCACGTGTCTGGCATATTCGTCGCTGGGAACGTCGGGACAAGCCGATTCCTGCATGCGTGTGCCACCATCCCGCGCAACCGGTGACATTTGCGCTGATTAGTTATTCGTACGCGCCTCGTCTCGCCTCGCTTCTCCTCGGCCCTGCTCGCCTAGCCGCGCGCTGCGCGCGTCCGCAATTAAGCCGGTTCCGCTGAAATTCCCCGGGTTTTCCGACAAGCTGATCCCACCAAGATATTGCCTGTTAACGTCCACGTATTTTTAGTAAAGCTCAGCTTTCTCGGGATTTTATGACGCCCTCGGTCTCGCCCCTAGAGCCGCGCCATGAAAATCGCCTCCGGAATGACACCGAGTGCAAGGTGCAGCGGACCCGCCGCCACAGCAGAATAAGAAGGCCTCCGTTTTTCAACAATTTTATAGAGTACGAAAAGTAGGCGTGTTCTTTCACTCCCCCCTAATTATTTTACAGTTTACTTGTTCATCCTTCGTGTTCCAAGATGCATTAATATTTCCCATCGGACTGAACGCAATCGACACGAGTGCAGCGCGAGATTTTAAGAAGCCAAAAGGATGAAAGGGCTCGATCGGTTCTCTAATTTTCCAGAAGCTTTATTCCCGGGACTCTCGGAGTCGCAGGCAGATTTTCTTCGATCTTTTCTTTGCGCCCGGCCATTTAAAGTTCGCCAGATTATGGATTGCATTGAAACGATCCCGTGGACCGACAACGGTCTCTCCCGGTCTGAAAGGGACCTCGCCCCGCTCGCTTTCCCCTGCGAAGTTCGCGAGCAATTTTTCCGCCGGCCTTCCTGTGTACAATAAACGATTTTCATTAATTCTTGCATTGATTCTTCGATCGAGCGAGTTCCTCGACGAGTTCTTCGCCGCGTTTCCGGCGGAAGGGCGAGGAAGAAGGGCGGATACTCTCAAAGGAGTTTGTCGAGCTCTCGATGCGCGAGTGGGGTCAAGTTCGCGTAACTGTAATCGCTATTCATCATCGGCTTGTCTTTATTCGAGCGATTATATCGCGATGAGATTTTTCAGAACCTCGTTTACGAAATTCGAAAACGCTGGCTAATTATACGGGCTGCTAAGAACGAATATATTTTGCTCCGCCACCTGTATATAACCGGCGGTCGAGATTCGCTTGTAATTATTTGCACGAGTGCGAAACGAGAAAGGACGACGAAAGGGAATGCGGAGCGACAAGATTTCCACGGTCCGACGCATTCCGGTTGTCGTCGCGCCTGCACTTTCCGCCGTTTTGTCTCCACGCGCTGATTAATAGAGAGGCCGCGCGGCGACGGCCCACCAGAAAGGTGTAATTAAAACGCGAGCGAATAAATTATAACTTTCGATTACCGATGGATTTTCAATCACGCTCGGCGACAGGTTTTCGAACTTCGAAATTAGTTCGCAATTACGGGCCGGGTCCGTCGAGCGCGCCGTGTGGACAGGAACGAACCAACTATTTGTTTCTGGCCCAAGTTCTTCCGCTGCCAAATTAAATGAGAGGGTCTGCAGGAAACGTCGGATTTTAAACGTTCCTATGGAACGTCTCGCACATTTTTAAGCGAATATTTAATCCTCTGACTGTAGAATAATTTCGCTGAAAGATACGAGCGTTTGCAACGCGATATTGGTAAAATTATTATAGCTTGTTATTAACAGCACTAAGAGCAGCTATTTCATATTGTATTTAGTAAATAACAATTCTGATTTTGTTACTGTAATATCTGCCACAAGTAACAGGTACATTCACATTTATTTTCATTCCTGTACTTGAATACCAGAAAAATCATGTCTCGGTTTAATATATTAAATATAATATATATATATTATTCCTTGGCACGGCCAAGATTCGAGTAACCGGTATATATATAAAAGGCGAACGATTATAAACGAAATAGATAACGAAAGGAGCACAGACCCAGCAGCCGAGTATTTCCAATCGTCCCCCAGGTAGCAGCCAGGGCAACAAGTGCAAAGTGGAAAGTTTGCAGGGAGTCCGCGAAGCGTCCAAAGCAGGTGCGCCTGCGGAACAGGTGCTAGTGGGCTACTCGCACGCGATTTCCCGAACGATCGTTCGTACGCGGGACAGGGGGAGAGCGGCAGAGGAGGCTCTCGAAGAGCGAGGGTGGTTGAACGGTTTACAAAAATCCAGCTGCCTCGAGCGGTCTCGTTAAGGGCGCGGCAGAGGGACGCCGTCGGCGCGACGGTGTGCGAAAGCAGCGTCGTTACGTCGGTTAACAAACAGCCGCGACTGGGGCGAGAACGCTCGGAAATCCCATTCATGATTCCGATTTCAGCCGGGAACCGGGCTCGTAACTTTCCTTCTGTCCGCGTCCTATTATTTCCATCTCCGTTGCCTGTTGGCTGTGTCTGGTTGTGTCTGGCTGCCGCGTCGCGCAGTTTCCCCATTCATTTTTACGGTGTCCCGTTAACGGGGATCGGGAACGGGCAAACGAGATTATACGGCGTGCTACAACCCGTAACTTTTAGTTATAATTAATATTCCCCGCGGCGCGGCGTGCGGCTTGCTGCGCGGCGCCGCGCTGGGAATCACCCCCGGCGCTTTACGCGTTACGCTCCTGACGCAGGTGAGCCTTTGTTTATCGGGCCCTGCAGACTATTGATATACGATACGATGGTTCACGCATATACACCTTGTTTGCATTCCGAGAGGCTTGCGCTCCGCTTCTATGGGCCATTTCGATTTTTCCGGAATGGATTCGCAGCTTCCTGGAACGAATACGCTCGGCGTGTTTGCTCCACTGTCACGTTCGCTTGATTGTTCCTGCAATCATTTTCTGTTTAGATTATTCGCGTCTGCGATTCTTTATCGCGAGGAATAACGAGTATCATCGTTCTTTAAAGTGTGTCTATTGTTAAGATAATTCAAAGTTAAGCTAATTTATATGGTGAATTTTTACAACGTCAACGATCGTGAATTAAGAAATTCGAAACGCGTTCCGCGAGCCCAACGTTAAAGAATGCGCGAATAAAACGTAGAAATATCTGATCGCATCCCGGAGTCTTCCGATGAATATCTGCAATCGGAACGCCTCGACGAGGCAACATACTTCATTATCTTTTATTCTATTCTCCGAGCTACTCGCGAGCGATCAAACATTCCCGGTAGAACCGCGGAACAGATTCCGTCGTAGTCTTTTCGAAAGTTTCCCCCGGGTTACTCGGGTTTCCCGGGAGATAATATCCCTCCGTGCTCCAAGTTCCCGAACAGTGACATTAACCGTGGATTTTCAGCGGAACTTGTCGGCCAGAATGTCACGTCGCCGTGCATCTTCGACGGAATATGTATTATTAGCTCGCGCTCGGAAACTCTGTGTACGTTTCCACGTGGACGGTCTCGATCGTCGCGGTAATTGAGGTCCGTTGATTGCCGTTTAATCAGCGGGAACAAACAACCGGTAGCGATCGAGCGCGAGCGACGCGGAGAAGAATGCCGGCGCGCGGCGGTTCGGTTTTCTCACATCCCGTATTGTTTTATTCCGGTTGCACGCGTGCGTCGCCTTTTCTGTGTCGCGAGCGGTCTCACAATTCCGTCGAGAGAGCGTGAGAGACCGCGATTCAAAGCGCGATCTAATGATTTCACTCGGATAAATCGGTCCGTCCGCATCGACAATTACCAACGTAATTTACCATTTCCTTCTGCCGGGGATCTTCCCCGATTATTTCGAAACGGCCTCTGCCGTCGATCATCCTTCTTTCCCCCGTTTATCATTATTTATTCCTCCTCCCAGCTTTCGTCATTACCGCCTCTACCCCTCCTCCCATTTTAGACACCTTAACGCCGCATTTCACCTGCAATTTGCATCGGCAATGCCTGCCATTTTCCACCGGGTTGCAATAATGTCGCAAACGAACCGGCAGCTGTGCAACAAAATTGCTTATCGCAACGAGTTCTTGGCAGAGCCGGTGTCCCATTAAATTAGGCAAGGGGAAAACAATGATTACGCTGTGACGAACAGCTGTGAGTAAGAAGGATCGTCCGGCGACACACCGGGCGCAGTTCTAGAGCACTGAATTTTAAAGATAGCCATCTAGTCCCTCTTGCTGGTCACTCTGTGGTCAAATATTTGAGCCACCCCTTTTCTTCTCCTCCGGCAGACTCGGCGCCTCCCTTTCCCCCCTGTGTCGGCGCGTCTGTGTCCGTTTTCTCCCGGCAGCGGCCGAATCTTCAACCCAGATGGCCTATTGACTCGAAACGACCTCTTGAAAGAGCCGCAGAACTTTTGAAAAGAGCCCCGGAGCCGCAACGACACTTTGTACACTGCGAGAATTAGAACGAAGTGGACGAAAGTGTACCGTTCCATGCGGGAGAGAGGAGAGAGAGAGAGAGAGAGACATATATATATATAGATAGAGAGAGGGGGGGAGCTCGTCCCTCTAATTGCGCTTTAAATATCTTACGAAACATTAATCCCCGTAATACCGGAAATTAAATAAAGCGCCGAGGAGAAGGAACAGCCCTCCAGGGATCGGAGAGATCAAGCCCGAGGAAATTTATCGGTCGATGAACCGTTTTCGGCGGACCTCCGCATTCACATCGTCCAAACCCGTCTTATTTAGAATCTATCTCCTTCTTACCGCTATCCCAGCGATCCCAATTCAATCAATTCATTAAAATTACCGACAACTACTTCCGTTTCCCCGATTCTCGCGTTTCTGCAAAATTGATGAACGTCGGAGCAATCGGCAGACTATTTTAGCAAAATTTATTCATTGCGCTGTAACAACGTTTCAGACTCTTTGTCGACGCGTCGGGTGCCTCGTTAGTCACGCGTGGGTGGCATTAATTTTTCACTAGCTTTTGAATTGCCAATATTGCAATAAATAAGATCTGTTAAAACTTTGGATATCCATTTGCACGCGATTTCGGTCGAAGCCCTCTCTGCGATCCAGGCTATCGGTGCGTTAATTCATCAGAAGACTCGATGTCAAGCCAGTTTCATTTTGCCAAATTCCTCGCCCTTCGTTGGTATCACGGGCCAGCAATCAAAGCGCGATTCGGCCCGGGTCTGTTAAATTAACTAGGCTCGGGTTTCGGTTAATTACAAATTTCACGGGAATTCAATGAACGCCCGGCTCGATTCGTCGTGACCAGTTAGCAATTACCTCTGCTGCGCTAATACCCGGGTCAGCATCGACCCGGTCTTCCGTATAATTCGCAGAATTTCTCGTCTTCTGATAACCTGGATTTTGATAAAGAGATTCTTTTAACTTTAACACTTAGACTGCCAAAAGTTCACAGAAATAAAGTATCTTATTTAACCGAATTAAAATAATTAAAATTTAACCGAATTTATTTTCACGCGCAGTCGAAGCGGACAATTTTTCCCGCGCACAGAGATATACGCAGTCTACTCGCAGCAATACGAACCGGAAGCGGATCACGTGGCGTTCCCCGAAGATCACGCGATCCTCGTCGCGCAGTAACGGTTAATTAATCGAGCAATTAACAGCGGCGATCGGATGTCGAGATTCCGGCGCGCTTAGTCTCGCAGAAACCGAAAACCCGGTGTAAATTCCGCGGAATTGAACGAAACACAATACCCTAACCGCGCGAGGAACTGCGCGGCAATGTTTCCCGATGGGAATCGCGCGAGAAACGGCCGGTGCATCCGTCGTTGGGAAAGACGTAAACGGCGTCGAATTGGCGCCTAAACGCGACCAGGCGAAACTGAAATAATGGCGTTGGAGTTGTCCATTGTGCTTCGGGAAAAAGCGGTGCTCGCCGGTTAAACGAGTTTCCGATTAAACCGAGTTACCGGGGCCAGGCTCGGCCGACGGCTGTTTACAGAGGTCGGCGAATATTGTCGTTGCCGGAAGTTTCGCACCTGGCCGAGCGACACGGCTTTCGGCTCCTCTCCGACCGAATTCCGAGCTAATCAGTTTTCGTAGGGAGATGCTCCGCTTCGGTCCGTCGCGAATCGACGCGCGGGAATGTCCTCGGTGAAATTCCCCCACCTCCACTTTCTCGCTCGCTTTTTCACCGCTTCCCGCTCCCGCGGATGCAACGATTGCACTCGTAAATTGCGCGGTGCCTCGCCGCTGATCGTCGTTAGCTCGAGAACGCGTCCTCGCAGACGCGACTCTTCTTTTTCTGGTCGATTCTAGGCCGACTCGGCGGTTTTTTTAGCGGCCGATCGGGAAACCTGCCGGCGTCGATTTTTTTTCCACGATTTCGACAGCGTGCTCGAATTTTTTGACAGCGGTAAAGTCAAAATTGAGCTTGTTGCGAAGCGGTCGAGTGCATCGGTAGACAGAGAGGCGCCGAATCGACGATTTCGAGTGGTTTTTCGAGTTTCGCGGTCTATCAAAATTGGAGGAAAAATCGTATCCATCAATTGTACCACTACAGCTCTCTCTCTTTCTCTCTCTCTCCCTGCAAGCGTTACTCATCGAAACCAATTCATCGGCCGGAACTTCAAATGTGATTGAATTTGCCGTACAAAGCGTTCGAAGGTTTCGGTACGAAGCTGGCGCGGGACGCCTCGCTTTCGAGCTGCCCGGACTTCGTCAATTTTGGCTTATTCCAGGACGACGTTCCGCTCGCGCGTTTCCGGAACGCTGTATTTGGGGCCAGAAAAATCGGATGCTATGTTAGTGTCGAGCCTGATTTAATTAAATCGCCGGGGCGGTCGAGTCGACAGGTGTTAACGAACGCGGCAATTGGAATTCTGCACGGTCGAGATATTTAAACCAAACTGTTTCGGGGATAGGGCGTGTTTTCGGAGTAATCGTCCAGAAACGGGGAAAGAATCGGAATTGCAATCTTTTTCCGTGGCACCGGTGCTGCACCAGCTCGCCCCGTAAATTCCTGTTGGCTGGCTCGGCCGCGAAAATCAATTTCTGCGCTCGGACCTGGGAACACTTAACATTTCCAAACCGATAAACGCCGTAATTGATCACGATTTCGCCTGGAAACACGTCTCGTCCGCTCGTTAAATATTTCGCCGACTCTCCAGTTTGTTTCGGGCCAAGCTGTCTGCCGGATTTCCCAAAATTTACGAAAGAACAGACCCGGCTGACATTCGAAGATCTCTATTGCAATTTGTGAACTGGGAAGACACTGACGGCACTGTTTTAACACGACTGTTTATTAAAAAACGTACGAATATTTTCGAACGAGTTCGACACGTCTGCCTCGTAAAGAAATCCGCGAATTTTGCAAAGCCGAACGGAAACGGCAAGACGTTCAGGATCCGCGCGGCCGATCCTCGCGGTGCAATTTGCATTAGTCGACGACTGGTATGCATATTCATAGGAGATCAGCCCGATGATTTCACGAGCAATTGATAAGGGACGGAAAGCGCAGCGGCCAGATTTCACGCGATCCCGCGATTTCCCGCGATTTCCCGCGATCGTTCGCGTTCCACCGGCGCGCCAAATTACGATGAGCAGCTTCCCCCGATCGCTCGACCGATCCAACGAGGAATTTAGAAGCGGCTCGAGTTTCGAGTGATCGTGAAACCGTCCGTGCCACGATGATCCCGGTGTAATTCCGCCAAGCCACGGCCGTTTATCTTGCGAGCCTCTTAGGGCACGAATGGAAGACGCAAGGTTGCAATCGCGATGCGCCTGTAATCGCCGGGCCGGGCTAATAAAATGCAATTCGAGGAAGAAATTCTCGCGGCGTAATAATGCTCCTTGCATTCGGAAGAGGTTCTGGATACCTCCGAGACGCAACCTTCGAGAAAATAGCGATCGCAGATGCATTCGGGAGCGCAGGCATTTCTGACTCCCTTAATTAACGATAATTGCGACTCCGAATCGCTTCCGGGTGAAGATGAACACTCCGACGTGTGCCTCATTAATATTTATTTCAAATAAGTGCACTCCGTTTCGCGTAATACGGTTCGAGACTGTTCGGCGCAACGCGATTCGTAAACGATAAGTGCGCGGGTTTCTTTTCTCCTAGTCTCTTTGACAGAAAACCCGAGGATATATTCTAAGAAGTGTGCAATCAAGAATTAATATAATAATATAATATAATATAATAATAATAATAATAATATTTTATTTGATCAACAGTGGTATTACAGTATGTCGCCCAGGTTGCATATCAAAGAGAAGCAAAGATCAAGGTATTTAAATAACGAGAAACAGATAATATAAAAGAGAATAATGCAGTATGAGATCGTTCGAACGACTAAGATAGGTCTGGGATTAGGAAAGTGATAGAAAAATAGGTCAAGAGAAGAGTGAGGGAGGAGAGGTTATTAAGAAGGGGAAGACCGATGATAACAGAGATTTTAAAGAAAAGAAATAGCGATGAACAGAGTTGTCTCGGAGGGGAAGTCACGTGCCCCGTACAAGTAAGAACGATTAACCTCGATGAAAGTGACATAATAATAAGATGAGACGGCGTTGAGGATGTTAAAGAGCGAAGGGGCTAGGAGAGCGTGCAACGATTCCGGTAATCACCGGTCGGAGCTAATAAAGTGAAGTTAGGCGAAGGAACGCACCCGTAATAACATCCAAGCATGCGATCCCCGAGGTCTCCCGAGAGACGTTCGGATGAGTTAACCGGCGGAACCGCACAGAGTGAATCGTTGCACCGTTGCACCGTTACAACGGAGAAGGGAATTACCGAACTGGACCGAAAAAATCGACTTCGGCTTTTAGCGGTCGATCCTCGAGCCGGGCGAGCCAGACATAATTATTCCGTGTTAAGAGGAGAGAGCCCCGGCCACGAGAGAGGCATGGACCCTCCGTCAGAATATGATAAATGGCTGATCCATATGCATGGGGATGCACTCTCCAAAGAACCGCCTATTCATCGACGGAGTGAAAACGACGCTTTGATATTTCGTCTGTCTGTCAAACGCCGGCGAGAAAGCGGTCGCTTTAATCTCGATTCCCTTCGATTTTATTTCGGCAACCTGGGCTCTTTCGGTGGCCCATCGGTGGCCCATCGGTGGCCCATCGGTGGCCGTTCGGATTGCTCTCTGCAACAAGTGTCGAATTCTTTTTCAAGAGATCGAACAGCGCGAGCAATTTATTCGTCGTTAACGCCGTTATTACCAAAGCGACTGGTTTGTTTTTTTTTAATAATGAGAGAAACGTTGCATAATTTTCCGTTTTAAATATATGCGAATAAATATGCGTAATTGGCCACAAAAGCGTATTCTACAATCGTAACAATCATGAAATAAAGTAACCGGTTGGTTTGAATAATTCTAACGTTAATTCGGTTACTTTTATGCAAGCATCCCAGAGATGCACGTTGCATTCTGCACGGCGCTTAGTATTCACCAGGAGATTCCGATCGCTCGAATGAAATCGCCTTATTAAGAATAATAACGTGTCTGATTTCATATTAATGCAGCGTCTTATTTTGCATTATTTGCCACGCATCTAGAATTATTCAATGGAATTAGATAGAAATCAAGGAAACGGTCGGGAATGAAAGGAGAGATGTTCCGGCATAGAAGAAAATATCTGGAAAATTGTGTTCGCTGGTTAATTTTCGGTAATCGCGGAGGAAATAGACCGGAGGTTTTCGAGGCAGGCGATTTTATTTTTCGGCCTGGTGACGCGATCTAAAATCGTGGACCGCCGCGCGTCCCGTGTACACCGCAACGTCGCCAGGCCATGCATAATGCATATTGTGCACTTACCAGATCTGGACTGCATCACCAGGAAATATTATCGACACGGGAATATCAATGCGAGGAGGTGAGAGTGTCGCTTCCTTTGTCCAAATTCAATTCCGCGACATACGTCGCCCGACCGGAGTGGAATAGGAACCGCATAAATAATAAAGCTGTCCTTCTATTGCGAATTCTTGCCGCGAGTCCTCTTCGACACGTCCAGGACCGCCTAAAAATAGCTTGCTGGCTGGCAACGGTCACTTTTTACATGACAAAGTACATCTTACAAGACATCTAAACGCAAATTGTTTAAACGGTACCATCGAATAAATTGTAGACTTGTAGAATTCAAGTAGAATCGGTCTGTAACCACAGATATAGTTAGAGTCCAACTAAAGTTCAACTTTCTCTTCGAATGAAAAGTTAATGCTTCCTTTTTTACACGTATGCAGAACCGTCCCGCTTTCGACGTCATTTCCGATGATAGCAAAAAATCGAATTTTCCAAATTTCCGAGCGAACCGCAGCGAAAATTCAGCAGTTCTTTTATTCGAGAAGTTCGGAATAGGTTGGAGGTCGGGTCTGACCTGAAACCGGCTGCCCAATTATCGGCAGATCAATACCTTTTTTTAATGAGAGTGGCGAGGTATGCAGGTTGTCAGTTGCAAAATCATCGCCGCGTTATTTTCTGCGTTCGACCAATATTTCCCGGCGCGATCGCGTCAAAGGATCGCTTTTCGTTGCGGTATCCTTCCGTTTTATCGAAGAGGCTTTTAACGAGCGCCGGGATCGTACCTTTCGGTACAGGTAGGAGGTCCTCGATCAAGATGAACGCGTTGAATTTTCGAAGCACGGGACCGGAAAAGGTTTGTCGTGGTTTGGATCGGAGCTCGGCCGTACCACAGCGTATTAATGGCTTCTTAAAATCAATAGCAGCGGCCGCATCAATCTTCGATTACCATCGATCAGACACTCGTTGCCACGCGAGCGCGACACGCGCCGATTATTCAAATAATTATTTGCGCTACCGATCGAATCGAATATCACGGCGAGGCATCAATCACCGAAACGACTCGCAGCTGCGAGCCGGTTTCCCCGAGAACGTCACTCAACGACCCTCGTTACCATCTCTACAAGTGTCATCTATAAAATTCACTATCATTAGGAATTTCCGGCCGTGAATAAATTAGCAGCGATAGGAACAACGCTGCTCGACTCGACCGCTGAATTATTTAGCCCGTTGCCTCTAAATACGCCCGAAGATAAAGAGGACCTTCGGCTATTATTGGTTGCTTCCGCGAACACCTCTCGAAAAATTGGGACGCTCGACCGAAGGTATGCTTTCTCGAACAAGGTCTCGCCGCAGAATCTTCGCAATTATTTCGAGTACGAATTTCCAAAAGTCAGCTTCGATGGCGAAGAAGCGATAGCAATTCTTGTTGGTACCGCAACACGAGCTCGCATAAATATCCGCGATCCGTTCGTCGGCGGAGCAAACGATCATGCCATCGGCGACGCAACGAATTAAAGATTCATGGGGCGGGGGATGCCTCGAAAATTCCATTGCACGCGGCTGTAAACGCGGCGGCGCCCCATCTCGAGGGGCGAATTTCGGTTCGGCGCGCGGCGGGAACAACGGGGACGCGGACTGCATTCGTCGCGCATAAATTTTCCACGGCCGTTGCCGGAATTCGTGGATCACGGAGGTCGCGCGCGCGCGTGCATATCCCGGAGAGAACGGGAGAAGGAGAGAGGAAAGAGAGGGCACGCGCGAAGACGAGCGTGTTCCCCGCTTGTTGAATCGCGCGGCGAACCGCCCCGAAAACAAACAGCCGGCATATTTGCCGAGGTGAATTGCTGATGTCTCGTAAAACACGCGGGCCAGGCGCCCTCGGCTCTTTGTCTCCGCTTTATTCGGCCGATAAATCTCGAAGCCGGAACCAGCCGCCCTCCGATCGCCTCTGTATCGCCGCCACGCTAATTTTAACTCGATTAGGCAGCGGGACATCGGCCAGCGGCCCATCGAGCCGCGTTTCTCGAGGCTCTGCCACTTGGAACCACGCTCAATGACTTCCCGTGATTTGTTGGCCCGTGTCCGTGTCTTCAGCTGTTGGACATCGCCGCTTTGATTGCCAACCGACCGTATTTCAATGCCTTCGATTGTTTTATTCCTGTATCGCGCCTACAAATTCGATCTACATATTCGCCCCACCATTGGATGATCGCTTCGAACGGCCAGTTTCCGAAGCTCCGCCGCGTTGTCGTCGAGCTTGTAACAATAAGTTACGAGGAATTAATAAAGCAGCGCGACGAGGTCTACGCGAAATTAGCCGCGATTTATCGCTTTGGAACGTACGATTTCGAGGAAAGTAAAAAGCCAAGGTATACACTGTTATGAGAGACCAAAATTCATAGCAGTGCATAATTCAGCCTTAATCAAACCAGTGTCAACAACTTATTAATGCGTTTTGGCTTGTGCAAATATTTTGCTTTCGCTTAGTTGATTCATGTCATCGCCAACTAATTGAAATATTAAATCGTGTTACTACGAGTAACTTTAACATTTCGAGATGGGTTAAAATATAATATGCATAAAAAGCTACGCAAAAGGTGGGGCAATTTTTAGCCCCAAAGATTTATCTCGCAGTTTCGCCGACTTCGATTTTGTTTACGAAACACTCTGCGCGTTGTTGCGAGCTTCTGTCGCGAGATATAAAACTAGAAACGCTCCTAAATTATTTTCGGGACAATATCTTTCTGGGGCACAGTTTCGAAAGCGGAATTAGCTCTGCAGAGAGATGCGCCGGGATGCCTCGTTCGGTATGCAAGACGCGCGGCGTCTTTGAGAAGCCGACACCACGCTCGGAGACTGATTCGAGCGACGGTGTTCACCTGGCCGCGCAATCTGCCCGATTTATAATGTATATCCCATAACCGGCGTGCAATCCGAGTGCAGTTCTGGTCCGGCGCGCTCGAAATTATTCACGACTCGGACAGAGAACGGTTTTCTAAAGTATTTCCGGCCGGTAATTGCTCGGTAATTAACGGAGCCGGTTGCCGGCCCTAATTTGGCAAATATTGATTCGTCGAACCTGCTAATTTAACACTCCACCTTCAATTCGTAATTGCACGCGATCTCGCGGACCTGTTGAGATTGTTTCATGCCATCCCGACCGGCGGACGATCGAACTCCGTTGCGTTACGAATTCAATAGCTCGCACACATAGCGCCTCCCATTGCCATCTCCGGCAGGACTATGACGGTCCCTGCGCTGTCCAATTAAAGGTACAAAGCTGTGGGACGGGTCTCTCTAATCAGGATATTTTTCTGATTTTTTTTTTTTTAATAAGACTGACGAATTTACTTAGACATTATTTTTATTATAATGCACGCGTGGAAAGTGTATTATGAAAAGAGGCCTTAGAATTTCAACAATCTTTAACACGTTCAGCGCCACGTCACCCAAATATGGGTGACGCTAGTTTTTAAACAATTTTGAAAATTCATTTTCATTTTAATATATCGGAACAAACTAAATTTGACTAATGACTAGTTCTACTTCCATCCACTATGATCAATTTTAACTTTCTAATCTCGCTTTAATTAATTAAATTGCTTCGATTTGGTGAACATTTTGGTGGTCGATTGTTGGCGACGAACGTGTTCAATAGAGAATGTGAAACAGATTCGGCCGATCAAAAATAATTTCGGAGAACAGGTATTGATCTTTGGCACCGGCGAACGAGGTCTGTGACTCGAATACCGCAAAGTGGAATGTTTCCCATCGGACTTTTGTTTCCGTGCGAGGTAAGAGAACCGAAAGCCGAGCCTGGGCCTGGTCCAGGATAAAAGAAATCTGTGTAATTGAAGTTGCCGGATGAGTTTGCGGTGTTCGCGGCCTCTGTCTACGTGTTCGAAACCTGTTCGACGACGTGCCGGGGCTATGGCGACCCTATGAATAACAAATGAACGCCACCTCCTTCGCCCCTGTCTTCTCCCCCGAGCACCTTTTTTCTCATCGCGCGCGCGTTCTCTCTCTCTCTCTCTCTCTTTTTGCTCCGGCCTTTCTTCGTTGACTGGACCCTCCTTGTTCCGCGACGCGAATAAACCACGCTGTAAAGATTCAGTGGTAACTGCTTGCCATTAACCAGCCCCGCGCCCTATAATTCTGCGAGAGGATTCGCTCCGACATATTAATTCCTGGTTCGAGAGCGCCGATAAACTCGGGGAGCAACTTTCGCTAATCCGGTCGCCGAAAAATCGTCGACGTGTTCGGAGAAGCTAGTTCCCGGAAGCGCTTAAAAAGTAATGAAAATTGTTGACCAAGCGAGACACCGTCGCGAACCGTACACCTTAGGAAGACTAGCGAAAGATAGAAGAAAGTTGACGGGGGGTGTGTGTGTGTGTATCTCGCGATTGCGGCAGGGAACGTCTCCCGGGCAAGTTCGCGAGCTACTCAGCCTCCGGGCCGATTAAATCCTGAAACTCCCTCTTAGAGCCGGGCTGCCGAAAGCCTCCAGGTCGTATCCTTCAGAATCCTCGATCCAGAAATCGCTGATACATATTTCATCGAACTTGTCCATCCCGGCAGGATAGTTCGGCGGCTCTAATTCGCGAACTCGGGGAAGGAGATCATTCAGAATTCATCGAGCGATCGCGTATCGATACGAATCGGGAAGGGGGCGAAAGCGGACGTCCGTGGCTCAATCTCGGATCCGGTGCTTTACGATCGGTCGTACATAGGAACCGGGCTTGAATTCGGGGTCCTGATGGAGTTACAGACGCCGTCTACGAAGAGGAGCAGGAGCCGGCGGAGATCGGGCCGGGGAGGCGGGGGACGTGTTTCGGGGATCGAGATTAGTTGTGCTCGCGCGCGTGTGTTTCCGAACTCAATCTACGCCGGAAGATTCGGTTTGCAGTTTCGCGAGCACGCCCGCTGCCAAATACCCGCGCGCTGCCAAATACATGCACGCGCGAGGAAGTCTCGCGCGCCGAGTTTCGGCACCCTCGACTTCCAGCCGCGTCTCCAGCACGCGCGGAACCCCTTCTTTCCACGCCCCACCAGCGCGAAACAGACTAATCAGACAATGCCGTAATCAGGCCAGGCTCGTTTGCTTGCCGCCTCAAAGGCGTCCGAGTTCGCTCCCCGTGATTTCATCATTTGATAATGACCGATAGCCCGGGCCTCCTCACTCCCCCCCCCCCTCTCTCTCTCTCTTCAAAGAGCTGTCCTTTGACAGCTTCATTTCGGTCAGCTGATCGACAGTAGTCGATTTTAATCTGAGAGAAAATTAATCGTTCGTTGGACTCTTCTTGGTAGAATCATAAAACCATCTCGAGTCTATTGACTACTCGATTTTCATCTTGGAGAAAATTAATCTTTTGAAAAGTATACTTTCCCGACAGAGACTCTAGAATTTTAGAATCTTTACGAGTTGATTTTACTTCGAAGGAAACAATGTATTTCGATCGCAGTCTTCATCTTTCATCGAAATCTTCATCTTAGGATCTTCGTTCGTTTTGCCTTGTTTTGTACGATACTGCTTCAAGATGAAGAAAGCGCGATCAAAAGGAGGAGATTGTCGGGCAATTTGGTGACAGTGTACAGTCTCACCTGTGTCCGTCGAGTTGTCTGGCTCGGCGAATCTTTTTCGATTATCAATTTCGTTGGGTAAGTGGATTTTGAGGAGCCGGAGGTGTCTCGGAGCCTCCTTTGAGGTGGGATCGACTTCAAAGAACCCCGAGGAGGTCGCGGATCTCTCGACACCTTAATTAGGTAACTTGAGGAGCGTCTGAATTAATTGCATCGAGCCTCTCTCTCTCCCTCGCTATATGGCATACATTATCGACTATACTCAGGGCTGACTAAAAAGTCGTCCGAAAACAATTACAGAACCTCAGAAAAATCAATTTCTTCCGACCGCGCTTTTAATTAACGGATTGCGGATCTTTATGCAAAAGAGAAATCTGCATCGTTTGCAGGAAATAGGTTTTCCAAACTTGGCTAAGATCGTGCCATAATTTCAGTCAATGTTTGCTTTACTAAATTTGTTTCTCTACGATAAATTGTCCAGCAAAGGATTAATCCTGGACCCTCGCCGTATAGTCAGTCTGTTAATTAAAGATCACGGTGATACCTTGAGCAGGAAGGGACAATTAATCTCCGTGGAGGCTGAGATCGATTCTTCCGACGTTTTCGTTGCTGGCGCGGATAGATCTGGAAAGATAAATCCTCCTGGATCAAGCAGATTGTCCTCCTCCGAACGCGGGCTCCTCGAACCGGTTGAAAAATCAGTCACGACGATCACGGAGCGATCCTTCGTCATGCTAATCCCGGTTGCCCAAGGTCTGTCGCGTCGAACCTTATAAATAACCGCGGCCGCGAGGTAAATATTAACGCGGTTATGATTCAGTGCGATAGTGTCATCCGTTGTCCGAAGCCACCGCGAAATGACCATTGCTCCGCGATGACTAATTCGCACTCGCTGCGGCCCGCATTCGTCATCGTCCCGGGACTTCTTTTGTGCCGTCGTCGGCCGTTATCGTTTCGAATAATATTTTCCCGCCGCTCCGTTCGCGGGGCCATCCTCGGCCTGTCAACAAGATCGTTTGTTAACGTCGCGGCGAACACGCTTCTGTCATCCCCGAACTTGACACTTTGGCAGAATCAATATTGAGCTGAAAAGCCGACTGGTTTGTTCGCGGCAATCGGTGCATAATTAAGCCTAGTTTGTTATCGCCTCCTCCGGCGCTGTCCAAACGAGTTCCGAAACGTTGAATCATCGCGTGGCCATCTTCCATCGCTCGCGATACAGTTTTCTAGTTTCTATCCGAGATATACTCTCCGAGGTACGTATCTCCGATCCAAGCGTTCGCGCGCACCGCGCACGCATTGTACGGATCCGCCGGAGCATTTTAAAAAGAGTCCTCGATCAACGAATATATCCGTGCCGCGGGAACAACGAGCATTAATCGCGCGACCGATTTAAGGACAACACTCGGCCGGATGATCGCCGGCACGATCACTGAGCCGGATCATCATCTTCGAAGTCGGCCGCCTCCGCTCCAGTTCCCCGTTTTTACCTCCGCTCGAAATCTCGCGCACGTTGTTCCGCCTAATCCATGCGTGCGTCTCCGTTCCGCACAGATGCGTTTAATGTGTATGCACGCGGCGGTCTGCGGACTGGCCGCCCGCCTGCCAACGTATCCGGATTGCCGGTCGCGGAACTGTACAGTGTGTCCGGGATCGTCGGGACACCGAGACCAGACCGGCTTATCGACGAGCTGTCTCTAATTAACGCAGCCCGAGTAAATCTGCGACTATTTTACAGAGAGGGAGAGAGAGAGAGAGAAAGAGAGCAACGCCTATGAGTCTCGGATCGAGCCTCCCGCAACAAAGTGTCTCCGAGCGAAACTCCATGTTGACGGCTCTCGCACAAGGTTTGCGAAAAGGGAGGACGCAAGGAGATTTGAATTTTTTGTAAGCCGACAGGGCGCAGGGGCCCTTAATTAAACGATGCAGCAAGCAGGAAACAAAACGGCCGCGATTGTTCGGCATTGTCCGGGCGCGTATCGAACAAAAAACCTGTTCCGTGGACACGGTGAACATCGGGAAGAGGATTAACGGAAGAACCCGGGGACCCTTTGAAATTCCGGCCATTCATTCGCGGATTCCGATGTCGGACAATGACCGTCGCGCGGAGGTTGGCCAATAAATCCGACGCGCCGCGCCGGCAGAAATTAGCAGACTGCCCGCCCCCGCGTCCACGGATTAACGCATTAGCGGAAAATACAGCCGCGCCTCGGTTCGCTCGTCCTTTTCATTCCGAGGCCTCGTTAAACGTTTACGCCGATGCACTCGTGTCTCGTGGTCCTCTCTTCCCCTCTCTCTCTCTCTCTCTCTTCGCTCTCTCCTGACTCTGGTTACGGTTCACGGATCACGATTAAAAACACTGGGAGCGCGTCAGAGTCGGCTGTGTATTAGTCGGCGTGGCGCAACGCGGCGAGCTAATTTCCGGGAGAAGCGCGCGCGAGACACCCGAACGGATTGTCTTAGTCGTCGTCGGGCGTTGCGAGGGCAAACGGGACTTGCTTCCACGGATTCCGCTTCCAATTATCTCCGGGACGACTGCCGCGTCTAGACGCCGTCTTAATTTATAATACGATTGGACTGGGAATCGCGCGACAGATTAGAATCATACTCGGGGACACGCTCCGCATTTTCGATATCGGGTATCAGGAATACGGAGTTCGTTAGCAGGATTAACCCCGGATACGCTCAACTTATTTTTATATCCCCGTCTGCTCCCGATCCGGCACTGTTTGCTTGCATCTTCCACCGGCTTTGCGCAGTCGCGTCTTGTACATACCTTCTTGATTTATTATTATTATTATTTATTTATTTGTTTATTTATTAACGCGTATAAACCCTTCGGCACACAGACCAGTTATAAATCATAAGGGATTTAAAGGAAAAGAATTCGCATTTATGAAAATCCTATCCAAGCGGGGTTGACTTCGCCGAATAAACTTCTACGCTATTCTTCTCGTAAAAGAGCTTGACTTCTTAGAGATAAATAGGGTATATTTAATGATTAAAAGCAGCTGGAGATTAAAGACGGAAGCCTGGTCTTTGCAACGAGCTCTTAAAAGTCGATGTACGATTTTTCGCCGTGGTTTTATTGCGCTCTGAATGAATAATGAACCGCCATTAGAGTGACCCGAGGTAGATCGCAAAGAGAGGTCGAAATTGTACCTCGAGGATATGCTTGGAAAAAATCCGGGAAGGGCGACGTCGTTATACTTGGCTGCTAGGGGTTTAATACAAATAAATACACAAATTCGTAATAACCCTAATTTCTTAAAAGTACAGAGGATTATTTCCCCCTCCTGCCATTCCCTAAGCGAATATTATTCGACTCAGGTGTCCGTTCGTAGTCAGTTTCCATCGTCCGTTGGTCGATAAAGATCGAACGTGATCGCGCCATGACAGTGCGAATTTGTTTCCGAATTTATCCTCCTCGTTCCCCGTGGATTTTTCTCTCGCTGTTTCCCGCGGAGGACTCGGCGTAGCAATACGTCGCTGGACCGAAACGCGCGACTTTACGAGAGGGGCGGTCATCCGTCGCAAGGAACGATCTCGAGGTAAGAAACCGCGAAATTCGGCGCGAACGTTCCCAGCAGATTTGCTTTCGATTTTTCCGAGCCGCCAAGGAACGGGGAAAACAGTTTGCTGGAAACTGTGGCTTATCTTCGATCTTAATATCCGGTAACCGAGAGACTCGGTATCTTGAAGAGTGTACGGGCATTGTAAATCGATAGGGGACACGATCCCACTGATCGAGATACAGAGGTAGTACGTGCATGCTAGAGAGAGAGGGCGAGGCTCTCCGCATATATTGGCCGGGTCCGGCGATTGATGAGATCGTTAAAGTAGACACACCGTGTATATCTAGTTGGGGTTTCATACAATTCGCGCGAGTGTACACGGGTGCTCCGCGTACGTGTACCCGGTCGCGCGTCCCTGTGTGCACAGGTCAGAATGCACACAGTCTGCCTCAATATGCAGTGATCACTAATGCAATTTCATGGCGCATGCACGTGCAGTAACGAAGGCTTAGGTCACGCTTTCATGTACACTGACTGATTACGTCTTGCCTGTGGACGTGCGCGCGCCCGTGTAACCGGCCCTGTCCCACTGTCATTTTATCAAAACGATTCGACACGGAATCGGGCTCTCCGCTGCCCATCTACATGCCCAGGTACACAGACACACGTACACACCCTCGGCCGTATTAATTAACTTTCCTGTTTATCCTCGCGGTCCCGCGGATTTCGATGCAGCCCACGGCCCTTATCGAGCCGTCTACCTCGTAAACAGGCTTCCGATCTTCCCCTAACTACCCTCAACGGCTAATCGAGTGTTAAGAAGTCCAATTCAACGCCTGTGTTCTCGCCAGAATTTTTTAAAAAATTAATCGATGCACTAGCTAGACGTGCGATGAGCATCTCGTTGCACATTTTGCATCGAAGTACGAGATTATTACTGTATCTTATGCATTTACTGTACAAGATTATTCACGAAGAAGCACTCTTGACGCAATTGTAATCTTGTAATTAATTGTTTCAAAGGGGTTCGAAAGAACCTTCTCCAGAGCCTCCTCAATTTTTATTATATTGTATGCTTAAGTTAAGGAGTTCGTTGAATCATTTCCAATGAAAGAGAGTCTTCGTAACTTCAACAGGTATAAGATAAAAAATGCGAACTGAGTGGATTCGAATGGTACGATTCGAAGCATGGCACGTTCCGTTCGTTTCTCTCTGTTTCGAAATTGAAGCGACGTGGTTCTGGTCCAAAGGATAAGAGCGCCATTGTGCAGTTTGAAAAAGGCTTCGGAAGGGACGGGAGTGCGGAATGTCCCAGTCGGGGCCAGAAGTTTCTGCTAACTAGCCGAGTGATTTATTTAGCGAAAAAAGTGTGCTTTATTGGAAACACGTCGTGTCGGATATCCGACGCGGCAGCGGGGCATTGAGAGGCCGAGACGGCGAGCGAGCGAGCCTGGTCACGGGATGAATTTCAATTATAGTACGCCGCTCTGCAGCTTCTTGCACACCTGTACATTGTGTTTATCAGCTGTCGCGCTCGCCGGACACCACCCCGTAAATTCTATTCAACGCTCTTGATGCCCGCGCCCCGGAGAAGTCGATCAATTTCCCGTCTTCGAGCCCCCTAATTCGATCTTTCGGAATTCTCGTGGCGCGCTCGCCCCACCCCGTTTCGTAAAATTGTCAAAAACACGGAATTTCCGGTGGATTTCCGCGACAAGCTGGAACAGAAACCACGACGGAATCGGCGTTTCGACGGCTCCGGAATTGGGAAACTTCCCGGATGCCTCGGTCTCCCTCCGCTGGCCTGGAAAACTTCTTAACGATAGCCTGTATTTTTATTGGAGTAAGTAATTACCGGTGCTTGTTCGACGTAACGACGCTCGTTCCCTGTTTTCTCCCTTTTTCTTCCTCGAACGAATTTCCTCCGATAAATACAGGATGTTTCTACAATCCTGGTACAACGGACGGCAGACTGATGATCCTTTGCGGAAAGAATCGTTCCCCGCGAAATTTTCACCTTTTCGCAACCGGACGTCGACGTTCGTTCGCTCTGCGTTTCGAAACGACTTCGATTTCGAAAAATTACGATCGGCCAAAAATTCTACAGAAACTGAACAGCGCATAATCGAACGGACTCCCTGTTTTATATTCAGCGACTGTCTATTTAACCGTCTATTTTACTCGGCTAAATTTTGAAATAAAAATTGCGCAATGTCTAGACGAACGCGGCGCTCTTATTACATAGAAATACTAGCTAATTAGTTTTAGTGCTCGGCGGTAGTTCCAGCGTCGGATTGTATTAGCCGTAAAGTCCGGCAACGAATGTTCCAGTCGAGTTGCAACGAAATTGCGGGATTAAAAATTGCGAAATAAAATTGTAAGA
The DNA here is from genome assembly GCA_028455555.1 of Augochlorella aurata. Classification (NCBI taxonomy): domain Eukaryota; kingdom Metazoa; phylum Arthropoda; class Insecta; order Hymenoptera; family Halictidae; genus Augochlorella; species Augochlorella aurata. Next base: position 12,128,906 of record CM052154.1, on the reverse strand, counting down.
TTTTCCAGAGGACTTCAGCTGGTCCGTTCGCACGGAAGAATCGCGGTAAGTAGAATCAGTCTGGACTGGTCGGACAAGTTGGCCGAGCACATTTAAGCGCGCGTGTCCGGGGGCCGAGTATTCAAATTGAATTCGCGCTGGGTGTCGCGTTCTTGGAACTTGGTAAAAACAATTTACATAGCTCGTAAAGTCGCCTGGCCGGAAAACATATTGCGCGTCGCGGCCGGAATAATCGTAGCCGACTAGAACGAGAGTATGATTAAGGTGGCAATTAGTCCGCTGATTAATTTTAATAGATCGCCCCGCGAGGCCGCCGCCGCCACCGCCGCCGCCGCTGTCGGCGTTCGACCGTGATGGCTGATAAAGTTTTCCGGAAAAACAACTTTTACGACCGCGCGCTGGCCTGGAACTCGTTATGAAAATTCCTGGAAAATTTATAGAACAGATGTCTGAATACCGTTGTTACCCGCCGCCGAGAATTTTATTAGAATCAAACCTGCTGAGAATCCGTGCCTGTACACCGGCGAAAGTTGCCCGGAATCGCCGCTGCGGAATTGCCGCCGTTGGAATTCAAAGTGGAAATCAAAACCTTATTCCGTCGCTCTATTCTTTTCCGAGTTGCTCTCCTCCTTCGCGTCTCCGTTCCGCGAAAATATTTCTGGCGGCTTGTTTTCTGTCCAACTAACCAGGAGCTTGGAATTTCATTTCATTTCACTTCATTTATTTATATGTATATAGAAAAGCTTTTCCAATAACTGAATTTATAAGTATTTTCCAAGCTATAGAGACTCTTGTCCGAATATTTATTTTGACAATATTCTGATAACGAAACGTTCTATTATCTAATCATTGTGTCATTTAGATAGATTATCACCTAGTAAGGAAATTTTTAGATAATAGAGCACTTTGGTTATCAGCATAATACAAAAGTAAACCTTCTGATAAGAGAGGCTCCGCTGCGAAGCACATCGACGAGGCGTGTTCGAGTATCGAGAATTAAGGGATGAATTATTTCGAGGGTGAACCGATAAATTCATTAGCTCGCTTACACGATGTATCTCCGATTTGCGGGTCGCGATTGGGAAATAATTTCGGGGGTGGAGTTTTCGAGGGAAGCGTAGCCGGAGCATAATTTCCGAGGAAACAACGCGGTGTCTCCCGGAAGTTCATCATCCCCTTCGTCCGTCGAATCTCGAGATAATTCACGAAGGTTTAACGCGGCGTCGTCGAGTGGTTAGTATGCAAGCCGCAGGGGATGGCTCGACCATCGTCTGGCTTGCTTTCCCACGGAAAAAACGAGGAGACCGAAGGTGAAGATTTTCTGCTGAACCGGTGGCTCTCCGGACCACCAGCCGTGTAACAAGCTCCCTGTCTCTCTCTCTCTCTCTCTCCCTCGGCTCCCGTCTCCTTCCTCTTCCTTTTCTCTTCCCTCTATTCTTTCTCCTCCGCTTCCTCTTTCGATTCCACTTCGCGGACGCGCGCTAGGTCGTATGCAAATTGCACAGACGAATCCAGGGGGCCGGGAAGAAAGAGCTTCTAAAGCGGCGCGCACAAACTTCTCGCGGATTTCTCTGTTCGCGGGTCTCCCGCGATATTGCTGGAAAGCTTCCTCCTCTGCTGTTGCTCCTATCGGAACAGCCTCGATTCAACCATCCGCGGCGTACTACGATTATTTATTTGATAACTCCTGTTTAAACAAATTCTACCCCGCGATCCGTTCTCCGCGGGCGAGCGGCTTCCTGTCTTCTAAGCTGAAATCGTTGAACCAGAGAACTCGGTACTGTAATCCAGGGATAAAGGTTCTGTTTGTGTATCGGAACTGGGTTGATTTAACTCTCTGCAAAGTTGTGCAATTATTTTTCTTTATAATCTCTCCGATATTGGAAATGTTCCGCAATATGTTCTTCGCGAAGGAACAGTTCTCCGGCAAATAGAGCAATATTTACAATAGCGAATCGATTAAAAAGGTGATACGAAGGCAAAGCAGTCGGAATAGTTGGAGAGCAACGTATAAATAAATGATAAGGAAATATTCGAGCACGGCTAGAATCTACATTTTCGTGAACGCGTGTCACGCGTACGGTAAACCCTTGCAGCCGGAGATAAGCCGGGGCCATCCCGTAATGGTATTCACGTGCCACCATGGGAAACTCCCTCGTTCTCCATGGGATAGCCTATCAGACAGCCGGGAAAACCTTTGGACAGGACGCGGAACGAGGGACCAGACTCGTGACTGCATTCCATGCATTTTAAAAGGCCACGAATTACGTTTCCTGAATCATCGCGCTCTCGCTCGCATAAGAACGCGCCGCGTTCCCCGCCCTCTGAATCGAATGCCTTCCGGCAAACAAGCTCATCCATGAATTTTCACTTTCGTTACTCCCTTCTCGCTTTAATCTCGCCGCCGCCGGCGCAATCAACGGAATCTCTTAATAAAAACTAATTAATTCGCTCGTTTCTGTTCCAGGAAGAACAGCTCCACTCTTGAGAGGTTCCACTTGCAGATCTCCAGGACGGAACTGTACCCGGTGGACTCGAAGTACGTCGATCCGCTGCTCAGAGAGATCGCGACCAGGCCTATTGTCCACGTTGGTGAGCATCATCATTCGCCTAATTATTTTCTACAGACATTCAGAACCTCCGATAGAAATTCATTAAAATTTTCTTTCCTAAGATTTAGTTCAGGTTGTAAGAATTCACTAGGTTTAAAACAAAACTTGATAATCAAGAAAAAATAATATTCATTTGTCAATGGGACAAGCTATAAAAATACCTCGCACAAGTAGCATATCGAACAGAAGCAAATAAAAGAGACGTACAATAGAAGAGGAAATGCACGTATAAAAAATAAATAAATAAAGAGCAAAGGCTTGAAGGTTTCCGAACGAGAAATAGATTGTTTATCGAGGTATTTGCGAAACGATCGAGTCGCAGGACCGTTCAGTGGAATCGGACGCCACTGGTCAGACGTCCTATCTCGAGAGCGATGTATAACAATCGAAATTCTTGGCCGGTCGATATCGATCTCGTTGCCCGGGGGCTATCGCAACGATCCAGCTCCGTTGTAATATAAATTTCGCGAGCGACAGTGCACGCAAATCGTGCCGAGAATTTTTCCCGGGGCGAAATAATGGATGGTAAGCCGTGGACCCGTACGTGGACCTTTATTAAATTTCCTCGCAACGAATCGACTTTTCCCAGGAAGGATCCTTGCTTACCCGGGTCCACGAAGACGCTGGCTGCTCCTCGCGGAAAAATTAATTTGCTCGTTTCGAAAAATATATTCGCGCGCCCGTTTGCCGTGCACTCGCGCGCCGCTCTCGCCGACTTTAAGTAATTAAGAAACAAAAACATCGCTCGAAGCTTCGATATTAAGTGGACGAGAAGACGGCCGACGGAAAGAGGATGAAAGTTAAAGCTCCTTTACGATCCCCGGAGTTGCCGAGAATCCTCGGCGTTGAATAACTGAATCGCAGAAACTTCGGGATTCAGAAAATCTGCAGTTCCACGGCCGGTTATGAAATCCCCCGCTTTGTTCCCGACCCCATCAATTAATTTCCCGTTTGATCGATCAATTAGCTCGCCGGTCTCGGAACTCCGAAGTCGCGGAAAATTGTCCGCGAGTCTTGGACATTGTTGCGAGCAAATTCCTCTTATCTCCGCGGCGCCAGGCCGCGCGGATGAAATTACGCGAGGCAGCGACAACGACGCGGTCGGCGATTATTTCGATCGTCGGTGATTTTTCGCGATTGCCAGGAGCGTGGAACCACGCAGAATCGTGGCAGGGGTTTTAGTGGAAACTGAGGCGACACACAAAACGAAACGCAGAGAGGGAATTAGACGCGTGGACATGAAATTAATCCGAAAAGTCCGGAGCAATGATCTCCTCTGTTCGAATGAATTTCTCTCCGGCCCATGAAGCCAGTCAATTAACCGGTGTTATTGTGACCGTGGCTTTGTGCTTAGTAATTGCCGGGACGCGGTTCATTGACTAACAATGCCGATCGGAGAATGGCGGTGGGAAGAGCGAAACAGATAGCGGTCTCGAAGCGGAACGTTTTAAAATTAGAGCTGGCACGGCGTTGCACGCGCAATTTCCGGCTCGATCGTCGCGTCGACTCGCGCTCGATTATTTATATTCGCCGTGCACACGCGTATCGCTCCGCTCTTTTTATCCGAGCAGCCGGTCGAATGTCGTGCCGAAACGATCTCGCGGTTGCGAACAGATAAGGCGGCTCGCTCGCGACTATCAATTATTATACTACTATCTAGCCGCGCTCCGTCCGCGAAACACCGGCGTATTATTATATCGCGTCAGCGATCGCGACGCTCCTGGGTGCTTCAATTGTTGCGAATTCTATGGAGTTATCTGGCCATTATGGTCGAACAGGAATTTTTCGTTATTCTGCGACGATTCTACGAGGTTTTTAGCTTTTCCCGCGCTTTTGTCGAAGTCTTCTCATTTTAGATTGAGTTGTTTCGAATATTTATATTTATAATTGGGGATGCATATAATGAATAAAATAGTTTAAAGTAAATATGAATAAATATGAAATGATAGACAGAAATTATGCACATTTCCTTTGATATTTTTAAAAGGTGATATTTTGATATTTTAAAATCTTCTCCAAAAATCTGAACGAAGAGTGCAGCACAACCAGTAATTTAGAAGATCATGTATTAAATAGATGAGCGTGATTTTTGTCTGTCCGAGGTATATGAATGAAAATTCCGGTGAATTCGAAGGACGCTGAGGGATTCGCGTAATTTCGATCGCATCCCCGATGATAGTTTGTTAAACAAATCGCGCGGCAAGGGAACGAAGTTAAATCAGCGCCAAGGAGTCCCCGGTCGCCTGGGATCCAATTATTAAGCAGTATCGGGCTGCCGTAGGAAATTAGATCGTCGATCAAAAGGGAGGGTGGGACAAAGACGCTGCCCGGGCATCTCGGTGACAAAGCGGGTCGATCCAAGTTGCTAAACAATAATTAAATTGCGCGGCGAGAGCGAGAGAGCGCGCCGGAAGCAGTGGAGAGAGAGAAAGAGAGAGAGAGGAGAGGCGAGGCTGCCGGCATTCGATACTCTGAAAGCTGATTTCGATACGTAATCACGATCCACGAAATTAGACGTTTAATCAGAGCGGAATCTCGACGACGCGGCGCGAGATGAAAAACTTCCCGGAATTCAATTCGTCGGAACAGAAATTTTTGTTTGTCCACCCCCGCTGCTGATTCGCCATTCTTTATTTTCCTTCGGCAGTCGCCTCGTTTGCCCCGCTTAAGAAAATTACGCTAACTTGTTCCCAACTTTTTTCCCCGTCAACTTTCCAGCCTTATTTTTGTATTTTCTGCTCGCCGGGGAGCTTCCCATCGAACTATATCAATTTCTGTTAACAAACCAGTGGATCTTACCACTCGAGGGTATCAGAACTTTCCCATCCGTTTTTCCGATATTTCCCTGGCCTTTGTCCATCCATCGACCTTCGAACTTTCCTCGAGTTCAAGGCGAACTCTCCAACAACCTTCATCGTCGGCATCAACGGTCTCGGTTCCGACTAAAAATAAATAAAAATAAATAGAAACAATCGCGACGCTAAATTGATATTGGCCGTGCTGCTGGTTGCGCAACACGTCCGTGACTATCTCGCGTTTAATTGTTGACGATCTTCGCCAAGCCAATAATTGTCTCGTTCGCGGAAACAAACTATAATATTTTATTCGCGAGATAAAAAAGAAATGAGGAACTCGGCGTCCAGTTGCCAAGCAATTTCCGCATCGTCGATCAGCAAGACTGGCGGAAGAATCGCGTCTGCCTCTGTGTGCTGGACACGCCGGTCAAAGCGTTAATGCGGTCCGGTCGCGTAAGTAGTTCGAGTCAATGACTTGCGCGACGCGACAGCACGTCGACGATTAATTGCCGCGCGTGATAAATCGACCGCGGGTAACCTGCGCGGCTGGTACCTAAATTAGGCATACATCATTTCTGAAATTGACACAGTGAACGACCGATCGATACGCCTCCGTGCATCTCTGCCAAGAATTTCTCCGTGCCGCGGAAAAATCGTTACAACGTCCGACAAACCCTGCATGAACACCGACCAGACGCTCTATACTAATTTTTATAGTTACTTTTGCAACCATAAATCCAATGTAAAAGCGGTATCAACATTCTGCCGTTTCTAATCATCGGGCAAATCGATTCTGACGCAAATTGGAGGCAAATCCGCGACTCAACGTTCGAGAAGCAACTTTCGTACTCGCAGCGGAGCACTTCGGATAACTTTTCGCAGGATCATCAGAAAGCGCCATTATCGGAACGAATGAATTAGAAATACTTTTGATGGTAACGTCGAGCGATTCGAAGCGATTCGGGACCGATAAGAGTAGCAGCCGCTCGGAATCGTGCTCGACGAATGCACTCTGCTGATTATTGCTTGATATCCGCTCGCCAGCCGAGTGCAATTAGGCGGGGTTTAATCGCTGCGGGGCCAATCGAATCGAAAATCCACGATCGTTCCGGTGAAATCGAGCTGGAAAACTACTCCTAAGCAATTTCCGTGTTCCGCTCCCCGGGCCGGATAATCGTCAGCCTCTTTTGCCCCAGCCGGTCCCAGAATAAACAATCTCTGGTTTTTACTCGAGGTTCCGTTTTCTCTTTTTGTTCGCAGTCCAGAAGGAGGGCGGCACGCAGCTCAAGCTCGAGATCAACTATTCGTACATGCAGGCGCTCTTCAAGCCTATGAGGTGAGTGCAACTCCATTTCCCATGAACCTGTTCGCTTTGACGTTTGGAATCGCGTTCATCCTTCGCGGAAGATTCGTTCGATTTTGTCCCCTTTTCACTCGCTTGCTACATTGTCCACATTTTTCTATAAAATCAACTCGATTTAACCTTTTTAGGGATGAATTTTTATAGTAGAGAAAAATCTATTTAATCTTTTCCTTATTTTTCATTCTTTTTATTTCATTCGATAAGGTATTTTTGATATTTTTGTGGGATTCTGTAGTGAGTAGTTTTTCAACTGATTTTCATTTTCTTTGCTCTTATAGTAGTCATAGTCTTAAAGATATTATTAGAGGTTAAAAATATTAAAAAATTGAAACAGGCGAGTGCTATGGTCCTCAGCAGAATTTTTTCAAACGAATAAATATACGTAGATACAATTATTATTTTACACGAAAATCCATAGCCTGTCGCGATTGTTCTCCTACGAGTTATCATCGTGTTAGCGTTGAAGAACATTTTCGAGAGGCTTCCAACTCCGCGGACCGTTGTTGGCCCACGAAATTTTGCAGTTTTTGTTGCGCGCCAGACGCGATCCCCCAAGCGGCGTGCATTCTTTCGGGAAAGTTCGAGTACATCGCGCCGGTTAACCGAAGGAGTTGCGAGAGTTGCTCGAAAACCGGCGCTTATCTCTAGCGAGCGCGTGAGAGCTATAAGTAACATTCGGCTCGGCGAATGCACTACTTGGTGTTACAAATGAACGCGCAAAACTTCGAGGATGAAGATAAGAGGAGAAAGTTCCGCGCCTTGGGACCCGGGTTTACCGCAGATTATTTTGACGGTAATCGAATCCGCGGGATTCTCGCATCCGCTCCCCGGAGTCGACTCGATAAAATCGCGGAGCCCCGTTGTTGGACACGCTCGTACGAGGGATTAACAATTTATTTAATCGGCGAACTTGCGCGAACACGTTCCTGCGACTCGGTCCCGTTGCAGTCGCTTCCCTCGAACTTGGCTGGGTCATTGTCACCGAGAATGATCTATTAAAACTCGTACATTTCTTCTGTATAAATATTCTTATCGGACTATATCCTTTGTAATTCCTATAAATTCTCAAAGTTATCTTTACGCAGAGTATCATTTGCTAATCCTAGTTTTGAAAAACACGGTCCCACGTTCATATCGGAAATATCTGGCAGCTGTCTTCCCAGGAATCGTCTCAATTTTCGCGGGAAATTTCTCGACCTCGTAGCCTCGAAGTCCCGCGGGATCGACGTCAAAGATTTGCCGCGAGATTAACGCCGAGTATTTCCGTCGACGCGATTGCTCGGCGAAGCGTGGAATACCAGATGCTTCTCCTAAAAATGCAACAAATGAGATTCTATTAAGAGATCGCTTTGCAATCGGACGGGTCGCTTTTAATTCCTGCTACTGTTTCGCACGGTCGAGCTAAAGCGATCGCTCCTAATTCCCAGCAACTCGAATAACTGCAACCAATTTCTGCATCCTAGCGTTTAGCTAAAACAATTGCCACCAAGTTGCACAACTATTCTCTTCGGCCGAGCTAAATTGCTATCAACTTCGACCGCTGTTTTCTTCGTCCGTAACAATCGCACCCAATTTCCAAGTTCTCCTCTGGCTGGACTAGCCGCTGCCATAATATCTCGAGCTATTAATTTCGACGGCAAGGACCGGGAAAAAAGGACTGGGTGCTCGCAAAGGAGACGACCTGTCGAGTGAGTGTCCTCGAGCACGTTCCGTTCGGGTGACGTCGTCGAACATCTCGCAGCCTAGGCCGAAGAAGCGACGCATCGGAGAAGTCACGATCGACCAACCCTCGCGAAAGCGTTTCTGGGTCTGAGACAATGGGAGGATGTGACGTATCGCGTTTTTCTGAACGGAGAAAGCGAAAGAATGCGGGACGGAGGGGGAGGGAGCGAGCGAGCGAGCATTGGCGATGATAATTGCGTAGAAGAGGCAAGGACAGTTCGAGTGGCTCTCTCTCACGGCACGAGGCACTTGGGCCTCCACTTATGTAATTGTGCTCGTAATCCCATCCCACGTAACTTCGTCAGCCGAGCACGATGCACCATGCACCATGCACCGTGCACACGCTGCACAGCGCGGCCAGAAAAACCGCAGAGCAGCCGCGCGACGCCTCTCGGGGTGCAAGCCGAGGAAAGAAGAGGGGAAAACACGCGACGATAATCCCGTAATTTCGCACGGTGGCTAATAGTTTTTCCCGATTAAACCTCGTTACTTGCGCGTCCAGTCTCGATCCTCTGCTCGCTCTCCTTTGCCCGTTAATCTATCATTTTTCTGGGTCGCTTTTTCGATTCTATCACGGAATGAATTCTTCGTCGCGCTACGGAGACCTGCTGATTAGATTGCGAGGTCTGCAGTGCTTCTAACTCTTTGACGAACGAGCTACACGAATCTCGCTGTGGTCAAAGATTTTGTTCGCTTTCCAACGAAGACGATACAAAAATGTAAACATAAAATTATGAAAGAGGTTAATCCTTTCAGTGCTACGTGCGCTATTTTATATCATCTAATCTATCAAAGAAAACTGAACGGCCGAAAATAATTTGCACCGCAAGGAGTTACAAATTACGAACGAGGGAAGAGTAGAGAAAATCGTGGAAAGGCCTTTGACGGAGCCGCGGGTCGAAGGGCGATCAGTCGCAGCGAGTGCAATAAACACGGCGGGGTCGATCTATTAAAGAGTAAAGAGCATGGAAAGTTCTCGGGGGCCATAAATTCGGGTGGCCGTCCCGGTAGGATCCCGATCGTTTCGAACGAGTTACCGAGGACCAACGTTAGCGAGCCCGTGCGCGGAGGGTGCGCAGGCGGCCGTGAGGGCAGGGAGGGAATAAAGTAGAGGAAACGTAATATCCCGAAGTGGAGAGAAAATTCGAGACAAGTGAGGGTCGTCGTCGCTTATTGCGACTCTTTTTATCTGTGCCGCACCTTTCGGCTCTTCTCGACGAGTCCTCCAGCCTCCCCGACACCCTCGCCGCCCTCGAAGCCAACCCCCGGCGCACACACTCGGCCCTTTAAACTTCCGGTCGGCCGAAGATTCCGCGATAAGTGGCCGAGAGGCCGGCTTAAACTCCGGTAATAAGTTCGGCAATAAGTTCCATGGAAAGTTTCCGGCCTCGGCCAACCCCGGCCAACCAACCCCGGTCGTCCACGGTCGTCCACGGTCGTCGCGACGCCGACGCCACCGCCGCCGGGAGAGACGGAGAGAGAGAATTTGCCGAGCGAAATTGCGAGCGTCCCGACGCCACCAATCCCGCAATAAGCTCTCGTTATACGTTAAGGAGGACACCTCTTTTTCTCGTTTCGAAACGAACGAGCCCCGGCTTTCTTTCCTACTTCTGCCGCTCGCCTCCGCTCGCCCCTCCAGAGATTCATTGAATGGACAATTTCTCGCGACGCTTCTCTTTCTCTCCTCCTCTCTCTCTCTCTCTTTCTCTCTCTCTCTCTCTCTCTCTCTAGCTCTCTCTATCCACGGCAAATTATTTCTTCGAGGATCTTTTTATTGCGACCCGCGTGAAGGCCCTTTGATTGCGCACTTCGACCCCTACTGTACATCCTCGAGAAGACGTCTCCTCAACGATTTTCGTCGACTTTTCCCTCTACGGAGCACACTTCTCCTTTACCTTTTACTCCTCGGACAAATTGTCCTAAAAATCGGCCGACTTCGGGGCTTTTTTTTATATTCCCGGAATCGTGACAATCGTCGTCGGACTCTCAACCCCTTGGCACACGAATTAAGTCGACGCGGATTCACGTTCGATTTAATGTAACGCCAGTTCGCGCACTGATACTGGATAGTTCAAAAGTTTCTTCGCATCGCGTTCCACATCTGAATATTTCAGAATTGTTTCCCAGTCTTAGGTACAGGTTATCGATAGACCTACCGAGCGGTAACAGCGACAGGTGTGCGTTGCCTCTTGAATTCTTGAACAACTTCATTCATGTAAGCGCTTTTATGACACGTTCTCTACAGATTGGAGAACGTTAAAATAAGAAGCCGATCATTTTTGCATCATAATAATAAAAAATGCAAGCTCCTACATCCCGGCTGTATTCATGAGTGCCTCGTTCATGTCGCCGCTATTTCTCGACATCTCTATTTCAGACCGTCTTGAATTTTTCGAAAGTCGGCTCCGCCGATTACCGTTTATTTTGACGTGTCTAGCGGATCCGCTGTCAGCGATCGCATTAATTTCCCCGAATAGCGCATTAAATTTCGTCCCGCGTGTCGCGCACGCGGACGAGCGTCTTCCGTTAAATAGTTACAGCTTGTTATTTTTGCATGGTCCGCTGTTACCGGGAGCGGTTTATTCTGTTCCGCGAAGATTACCTTGTACTCGCCGGCTCGACGTCGTTTATTATTTCATCTCGGCCGCGTATTTTTGTAACAAGTACGATGCGCTCTTTATTTTCACCGCGGAAGTGCACGGACCCGTGTGACGTGCCTCCGCGAAAACATTAGGGCAGCTGCCTGCGTTTATCCGACGTGTACAAGTTGCACTCTAAACAAATGCCGCATTAGCCGCGGTATTTTATTTACGGGGCCCGGAAGCTCCCCTCTTCCTCTCCGCGCTGGAATATTCCCGGGAGAAAGCGGCTCTCCAATTTCTGAAACGATCGCGATGCTCCGGATAAGAAGCGTTTCCATAGTTCGGTTCCCCGAACTCGAAAAAATCGAAAAAATCGAGTTCCCCCGATCGCGCCGCATTTGCCGTCGAGTTCGGGCGTTCCCGTTATTGAATTTCGCGCGGAACTTTTCGCGTTCGAATGCCGCCCGCTCGATTATTACAAACAAATCCCGCGTTTCCCCGTTCCCAGGAAATATCCTTCGATTAATCGCGGAATTCATCTAACTCGATGCCCCGCGGATCGATCTCCTCCTGCGGGGTGGGGGCGCGTGTAACGCGGCCAGAATTTCCGCTATGGATTTATCGAATATAGTCCGGTAATGCGTTCCATTTAACTCGTTAAACGCGAATGGCTCCGCGGCTCGGCTGCTGCCAATTTTCTTCCGCGGTGCCACTCGCGGCCCGATCAAGCAGCAACAATTACCATCGACCTACATCATTACCTGGCTGTAATTAGCGTTAGGCCGCGCACGGTTTCGCGGACCGCCGGCCAAGTGCTTCTCCGATTTTTCACGAAAATCCCGGCGGCCGTTTAAATTGCCCGGGATTATCCACGAGTGGCTCCGAGTCGCTGGAAAAAATCAGCAGAAATCGGTCCCCTATTCCTCGACCGATAATCCGGCTCCGGTCATTACTTGTCGAGCCAAAAAATTCTTGAACAGCCGATTCAATCGCTGGAGATTCGACGATTTAAGATACCAGGGAAGATTCCAGCATCCCCGAATTAGCGTGATCGCGTAGCGATCGAGGCGACCGGAAGGGAGCGAAGAGCAGCGAGCAATGGCACGCACGGTGCGCGCCTTATTTCCGAGGACGTCGTGCCGCAGATGCTAAACACGATCCATAAATCAGGAAGTTCGCCGGGAAGGAACAATTAATATTCCCGAAACTGGCAGAATAAATTCGACGGAGGGTCGTATAACGGGTTCATTTGAATACACCCAGTGTGACGGGGAGGTCTTACACCGGCGCGTAATTATTCCGGGCAAACGCCGGTTATCTTTTCCACACACTTTGCCGAAAGGGGCGGTGGGTGAGAGCAGGCGGGGGAGGCAAGGGGGAGGCGAAGGGTCGGGCCGAAAATTCGCCGAAGGAAGCTCTCGGTAAACAAAATTATGCTCGGCGAAGTCGGAAGGTCAGGAGATGAAGCCCGAGTCTGGATGGCTGGCTGGTTGCCTCGCGACGCCAGTTAACTTTTAATCAGATGCAAATTACGCGCTAATTACCCGGCGACCGTCGTATTAATTAGCCCGGCCTGCTCGGAAAAGTTCCTAGTCCCGGCCAGCCGCGGCACACGGCTTTTCCAAGTCTCGCTGCTTCGTTTCCACTCGTCGCTGTCTCGGCTGCTGCCATATCTCCAACGAGCCTCCCGTGTCCCGTGGCATGTTAACGGGGCTATTAGGCGACAGAGGGTGCGCTTCTTTCTTCCACAGAAAATCTATAGAATTTTTTCGCAAACTTTTACTCTGCTGTATCCGTCTGCGGATCTCATACCGTCTCGATGCTTCGAAATATTTTTATTTCCTCGTCGGTCCTTGGTAACTATTTTATATAAATATGTTACTGCTATTTAAGGGCGATCCTACTTGCCTGCATCAATCTCCAGATTTTTCTAAATTTTTGTTACTTCGTCGATCGACGGTGGCTGTTTTTCCCCGCGAAATTTTCCAGATATTTTTTGGCGAGTTAAGGGTGGTCCTCGATGTAATATCAATCATCCGAAGACACCATCGCCGCGATTCTCCGAAATATTTTCACTTCGTTATCAATCGTCTTTAGTCACGTATCTAAAACGATTCCGCCATGGGAAGTCAGCGGCGATCCTCCTCGACAATGGATGTCTTCCCTTATCCGAGAGGTCAGACATTCCGGCCATCTATTTTCTATTTTCCATTAGATAATTTCTTTGGCGAGACGGTGAGGGATTTTCCATTCGAAGATAGATCGCTCCTCTCTCTCTCTCTCTCTCTTTTTTCTCTCTCTCTCTCGGCGATCTATAGTTTATTTGATAAAGCACGGGTCATCTGTTTTCTACCAATTGACCAGAATAATTTGCGAACGGTTCCCCTCGATTAGTCCCGGAAGGAGATTTACGATATCCATGGCCAATAAGCAGCAGCTTACGCGATCTTCGAGTACGAATATATGAAACGATTCGAAGTCGTCGATCTATTCCCGCCGACACGGCAGTCTCGACCACCTGCAACCTTTCCTAGCATCGATAAAGCGACGCTGTAAAACGGTGAACTTCTCGGCTGACATTTCCGAGAGGGAATGCTCGAAACTCCGTAGAAATGGTACGCCGCGTCGAATAACTCCCCGCCGCGTCGATGACAATGAATTAAAACTCAGCCAGGGTTCCTTCACAGTCTTTCAATCTTCTCCAGCTACGCGCGATCGCGTGATCATCTTCCTCGTGTTCCTCTGTAATTGAACATTGTTCGGGCAGGTCATCTCGGTAAGAACGTCATGCATAGATTGCGTAGGTACCAACTGGTTCGTAAAATCGAGGTCCTGGCTAAACATTCGATCGCGCATTAAATCTTTCGTCTCCATTTATCTCCCGCTTTATATAGTTCATACACTTTTTCGTCGCGTATTCGCAATAAATTTCGCACAGAAAATTGTTATGTCACGGTCAAAAATAATTTCTATATCATCAAAGTTTACATTTAAAAAATTATTAAAAGTGTTACTGTTGTATAAATCGCAAGACTTAAAATTTCATATGCATAAAATGCGCTCTCGCATCCAATGGAAATATATACTGTAAGTCAGAGAAATCATTTTTAATGTTAAAATGGCTTCTAGGGCAAGGTTATGTCAAGGTTATGTCAAGGTTATGTTATTATTCGCAATAAATTTCGCGCAGAAAATTGTTATGTCACGGTCAAAAATAATTTCTATATCATCAGAGTTTACATTTAAACAATTATTAAAAGTGTTACTGTTGTATAAATCGCAAGACTTAAAATTTCATATGCATAAAATGCGCTCTCGCATCCAATGGAAATATATACTGTAAGTCCGAGAAATCATTTTTACAGTCAAAATGGCTTCTAGGGCAAGGGGTTAACAAGCGTCGCGCCCGAATGGCAACCACGATATCCCACGTTCCGCAATGAAATCGACTCGTCTTATTTTTGTAAAACGTCGAAGCGGATTTTTCCATCGCTCCGCAAATATTATTCATCGCATGCGTTTCGGTCGGCTCCCTCGCGCAGAATTTCGATTAAGAATAATTGTCTTCGAGGTTCCGCCATTATTTACATTCCCATCGAGTCCCGTTGGAACACGGTCGTTCAACGTCAGTACATCGCCGGAATTCAGGCTTCTTGTTTCCCTCGCCGGTATTCCGCAAGAAAAGGTGCGCACGTACGCGAAGGATTCCCTCGGGATGTCTTTTTTATTTATCGCCGTCGACTTCCACGATGGAGCCGGCTAGCAAACCGGCGGAGAGGGGAGGACGGGGAACACAGCGTTTTCTTCCACCCACACTCTCTCGCCGAGCTGCCTCGTATCGCTGTGTTTTCCCGAGGAATCGTCTCCTTTTAGATTCCGACGTCCCCGACGCTCCTTCGGTCGTACGTGATGCGCCCTTGAACGGGAAAAATATTTTTCCAGAAACAACGGGAAACTGCGAGCAAACGTTCCGTCCTCGAGAATTACCTTCCCGGCCGTCTGAATCGACTTCCCTGCGACGCGATTTTCCAATCGTTATTACATTATTTCGTTATCTCGTTTCAGACGCCGCAATTAACGATACTTTTACCGCGGACGTAGAAATACAACTTTTCGAATTCCATTCTCCTAGAATGATTATAATATTAAATCCTTAGAAACAAGTGTCAACTTTCTGCCGCGCAGTAATCCGGTTTCAAGTAATTCACAGTGATTCGTTTATATTTAATGAAATAGTCGACCTTCCCAAGTTGATAATTACTCGATTTTCGAGAGGTCCGTGAACCTCAGAAATGACCAAATTAATGGAATCGGATAAATTTTTTAATTGCTGTGAACTTTTCAAGTCGAGCCTTTTGGAGTAGAATATAGAATAAAATAACTACTTGTCACTGCACTGGTATGTTTTTTTACTAACACAGCCAGGTTTCATTCTCTATAGTGTTCCAAGCTCTAAGAAAATTCTAAAAAATTCTCGGTGCATAATATCTCGTGAATAACGTTCAGAATAAATCCTGTAAATTAATTCCTGGAAATTCAACCTCGCGAGAACGTTTCCACGGGTCGGCTTAAAGTATTGGAAGACGAAGACGAAGATCTTCCGCCGTTGTTTTCGGATGCAAGGTGTTATCCGTCGACGATACAAGCTCGCAAGGAAGCGGATGCCACTTTCCGTTTCCACTTTCTCCGGCCCTCCGCGCTTTCAGGAGAACTTCCCCGCTCGTCTGTTCTCATTGGTAAAGCTCGGCGATGCCCTTGAACGGAAAAGTATTTCCCGGGAAACGACAAATTTCCCTGGGGCTTCCACGGATCCGCGCGGCGCGCCCGCGAAAGACATTTCGGCACGTGCGCGGCTCCCACGGCTTTTTTTACGGATTGCGTGGGCTGGAACGCGAGAACATATTCGCGAATTGTTTCGGCGGAATGCGCGTCTCTCCTCGGAAAAATATTTTTTCACGATCGCATCCGCGAGGCGAATTATTCGGTCGTCGCCGCAGCAGGAAACGCCGAGCAGAATCGCAATAAAAGCGATCGCGGCTTCCGGCTTCCACTAATGCGATTTAAATAGCATTCGGAGGTATTACGGTGGTGCAATTATTGTCTAGATTAGACCGTGGAGATGTGCGATTTTTTGGGAATGTCACGTTTTAACACGGTCAAAGTGACCGTTTCCTTATTTTGCAATTGTACAAGATTTAGGGACTCGATCATAGAGAAAGCTAGAGTAAATCACATTATCGATCAAGTATTATTTATAACAAAAGAATCTCTATATTTTACAGAATTGTGAAATCAAGAAATGGTGATAGGTTTGCCGTTAATTAGGAGAATTTTTCTGTCCACCGCGAGCAGTTTTCATAAATCGGACGAAGTCTGCTACAAATTGTATCGAATCGCGATGCCAGCGTGCTCGGAGCTGGTTTCATTTTTCCATCGGGAGAATTGCTGGAATCGATTACAAGACCTCGCTCACTCGACCGAGTAGAAAGAAATCAGAGGGAAGTTAATATTTCTAGCGACGGATAAAGATGCGTTCGCGTTGCCTATCGGCTCGTCGGATCCGGCAATCTGTAGGACCTTATACGTGCCACTGGAGCTCGAGTGTTTTGGTGACAAGAGTGTTTGTTTCTGCGACAGGTTTCCTCGGGAGCAACAGACTCTGCCGAATCACTTCTATTTCACCGACTTCGAGAGACACACGGCCGAGATCGCAGCCTTCCATTTAGACAGGTAAGAAAATACTCGAGCCACCGTGCTCTCGAGCACACCGGTTCTCAAACATCGTTACCGCACTCGGTCGTTCTCCGTTCCTCTCGTCCCGCGGTTAATCAAATTACGATCGGCGGCCTGCGAGCTCTTGTCGAAAAATGGGATACAAATTTATTCGCCGCAATTACCTTCCGAGCAAGCCGCGCGAACTGACATTCGCGAATTAAATCGGAAGAAGCTGCGGCGAACCGAAGCTTTGACCCAATTCTACGATAATTTGCACGGTTCGGAGAGAACTTTTGCGTCTGAGGATCAAATAACGGACAACGATCCTGATCCTTTGTTACGTATATAAATGAATTTCATGTTTTCAACATTTGGAATAAGGTATAGACTCGAGCAGTCAATACTTGTAATAGTCTTCGAACGGTTAATACTCTAATCTTGATTAACGCTTCGGCTGTCAATTTCGCCAAGTTAAAGTATTTTATTTAATCAATTAACACTTTGCCGGCCGCTCATTTCTCGACTCATTACTGAGGCGAGAGAAGCTAATCCTAAAATTAAGCAATAAAGTATGCGTTCTCTCGGCAGAAAAATTAATTTACATTTAAATAGCATACCAATAAATTGATTAAATATGATAACCGTTGGCGAGCAAAAGTCACGCCAGCGTGACAGCGGCCGGCAAAGTGTTAAAATCGAAAAGTAACGTTGCACGATATCGATTACGTTTCCACATTCTCACGTTTTGCCTAAAACTTAATTTCTAGATCCGAGTAAATAAGTGTTCATATAGACAAGAATTTATGAGTTGCTAAACTGCTCGGTTTAATGCTGAAACTTGCAAAAGCGTTCTCGCGGTCATGGCTCTATTAGGAACGATTCCCGAATATTCCGCGAACGTTCACAATAGTCGAATTCTCGGCAAACGCTCAGAGAGAAAGAGAGAGAGAGAGAGAGAGAGAGAGAGAGAGAACCGTAGCTGAAGGAAGGCAGTCGGTGAAAATTCCGCGGTAATTTCGGTCCGTCGATCAGACTGCTGGAGAGTTTTCCTAATCCGATCGAAAAGTTTTTCCACTTGGCGAGAGAAAGAGGGAGAGAGAGAGATAGAGAGAGGGAGAGAGTAACAGTTTCCTGCAGCGATTCGAACGATTTGTTTGCAGACTGTTGGGATTCCGGAGGGCGATGCCAGTCACCGGTCGAACGTTGAACCTGACGACGGAGATTTATCAGATCGCCGATGGCGAGCTCCTGAAGACCTTCTTCGTCAGTCCCGCCGGCAATATCTGCTTCCACGGCAAGTGCAGTTATTACTGCGATACGGCGCACGCGATTTGCGGCAATCCGGACACCCTCGAAGGGAGTTTCGCAGCGTTCCTGCCGGATAAATCGTTCGCCGCGAGGAAAGCCTGGCGACACCCCTGGAGAAGAAGTTATCACAAACGCAAAAAGGCGCAGTGGGAGCACGGTGAGTGATCTAGATCGCGAGGCGACGTCGTCTCGACGCCAGGAAACGTTCGATTAACCCTTTCCTGTCGCGAGCGCGCGCCCTTAATGCTTTAGCGACCGGTAGTCTCTATATAAATCGGCTTTTACCCCGACCCAGAGCCTGTGACTCGGCTGTCACGGCAACCAATAATTTATTATCTATTATTGAAGGAAGAATGTTAGATTTTACTACTGTAAGCTCCCGTATCTTTATATAATTTTTTAAATATTAGATTAGGTATTAAATATTTTATATTATTTTTATTATTTTATTTTATATATTTTAAATATTAAATATTTTATATTATTTCTTAAATATAATTTATTTAAACCTCGGTAGATTCAGCATTAATTTAATTCTGCTCTCGACAACTTCGTCGAAGAGAGCTAAAAGAGCGTAGGGGTTGCTCCTTCGTCGCTTAATTTATTCGAACAACTCCATCGAGGAAAAATGAACAAGCTTTCGGTTGGTTCCTCTATCGCGAAAAAAGAAGGGAAGAATTAAGATGGTGGTAACTGCAAAGTAGCTTCGTCCGCCGACCGCTTCGGACGACGCTATAGTTCGAGATATGTTAAAAGTTGTATTAGGCAGGTGAAGTTAAATCGTTTGTTTTTCCACGGGAAATCTGCGAGGGTCGTCGACGGGATCCCTGCGTCGAGAACGGACTCGAGAAGACAGTGTCCCCTCGACTCTCTCCATTTTGTTTCATCTTGATAGCTGAATCGGTTGCCGAGATATCGGGCTTTAAAGCGTGCATTTGAAATGTGCGGAGGGATGGGGGATGAATGGGAGGCGCAGGGATTCTTGGAAATGCCGTGGCCCAGTTCTTTTTTCCGGGAAATGCGTACGCTACTGGATTGCCGGCAGTGCTGGTGTTAGTATAATAGTAGTGGTGGTAGCGGAAACTGCTGACTCGGCGTCTGCAGCTGACCAGAGCCGAGCACGTGTCTCTTGCGGCAGGTCGGGACGACTTCTCCGAGCAGAACGCGACCGGTTTATTAAAAAGAATCGGTTGCTTGGATTGTCTCGAGATTCGGTGGACGCGTCGATGCGATTCGATGCGATTCGATGCGATTCGATGCGAAACAAGGCGGGTTCCCAACAAGAGGGTCGCTGTATCCGACGCCACCAGTTGCGCGAGGGGAGCTCCCGCGCTGCCTCGATGCCAGCTGCTCGAACTATCGCTAATTTAAATTTAAAATGCGCGCGTGCCGCGCGAGCGTTTAGATACACCACCGGGATAATGTTCCTCGAACCACATATTCCCGCTGATTAATCGCAGCCGGGTCGAGCTCGCGCGAGACTCGATTATTTTTAATTCGAATGTTTCGCCTTGCGCCGTAATTATGTTTCGCATTAAATGTTCGCGATAACGTCGTCGTTGAGCACCGTTCTCCGGAATGCTTCCAGATTCCGAATACTGCACGCTGGTGAAGGAAATCCCGCCGTACGACGAGGGTCGAAGGCTCCTCGATCTGATGGACATGGCTGTCCTGGACTTCCTCATGGGGAACATGGACAGACACCATTACGAGACCTTCAAGATCTTCGGGAACAACACGTTCCCTCTACACTTGGATCACGGCAGGGGATTTGGGAGACCTTTCCACGACGAGATCTCCATCCTGGCGCCCATCCTGCAGTGCTGCATGATCAGGCAGAGCACCCTGGGCATCCTGCTCAAGTGAGTTCACCGTCGACCTCCGGATAACCGTAGATCCTTTATTTCGATCCCATCGGAGACCGTCGATTCAATGAAATCAGTGGCGCGCACCCTTTCCGCCCCTCTCTAAAATTCTCGCAATAAATTTCTACCGATGCCGCATAAATCCCGGGCCGGCCCACAAATCAAACTTCCTCGCCTTCGATTAATTTCTCGCGACCCCATCGAATCCCGCGGGAAATCCGTCGATCTTCCTCTAATTCCGCGATCGTATCGACGCGCGCCGGGACGCGGAAGGCCTCGGAGGGACGACGAAGTGCGAAAAAGAGCGGCGAGGGGGGATCGATCCGATGAAAATTTACAATTCGGAGCACCGGCGGGCGGCCTCTCCCCGCGGGTTTCGAAAAAGAGGGAGTCGGTGGTTCTCGCTTGTGCCGGCGCACCGGGAAAAGTTTACGAGCCGGAGGGAGCCGACGGGAGCCGCGAGCGCGGATAAGGCGGATTTCGGAGTGAAACGTTTTACCAGAATTGCCCGCCGGTACCGTCGCTCGTGAATCTCCGCTTTGATGCGGATTCACGGGGACGGGCTTTTTACGGCCGCGATAAATTCGACGAGGAGCGGATTTCGTCGACACGCGTGCAGAGCTACGCGGTGACCGATGCTCGGTCATCCCGGGCCCGCGATTATCGATTCGAGGGGTCGAGGCTGGCCAGGATCCGCGATGTTTAAGCTGTCGTTACGACCCGCTAACTCGAACCGCCGGATATCTTCCCCTCGCCGCGTATCTCGACGCGTATTTCCCCGCGTATTTCGCCGCGTATTTCGACGCGTATTTCGCCGCGACACCTGTCACTGTGTGTCTCGATAAAAATTGAGCATCCCCGCAGATTGAATTCCCCGAGACACGTCGCCTCGATTCCCATCGAAGATACCGGTGAATTCTTTAACCCTTCGCGGTCCAATTCAGTTTTCCCATCTCGTGTCCGACGAGCTCCGTCCCCTATCGCCGCTCAACATCTTCCCATTCCCGGCGGCCGCCACACCGATGATCTTTAAATCCTTTCGCAGCCGTTCTACTCTCTGTACCCTCGGATTGGATACAGACCTTCTTCGGTAATTGTTTCTGCGTCGAAAGCGTTTATCGGGAGCGGTCTCATCCTGGCCGTGCTGGAAATAGAAATATTTGGGAATTTGTTTCTAACGAACCGACCGAGCAATTGTTTCAAAATTTTTAGGATACCTTGCAGCACTGTTCGAGTGCTAAACGCAATTTTTGTTCCTCGGTAAAGGTACTTATCCTGGGAATTAGAAATATTTATCTGAAAAGGGTGTCTCGAGTGACGCGCCGCGAGAATATTTTTGTCTAAGAAATCGACGAACCAATTCCGTTCAAATTTTCTGGGCACTTAGCGTCACCATTGAGTTAGCGAAAAGTAATTTTCTTTGCCCGGCAAAAGTGTCCGTGATTGAAATAGAAGTAGTGTTCGTTGAACCCGTTAGAGCTGAAAGCAGAGTGGCTCTTCGACTGAAAGCAGCGTCCTGAATTAATGTACATTAAGCTGACCGCTTAATAATTGCTGGACGCGGCAGATATCTTCTTTCATTGGCGACGCTTCTCGAGAATAGAATGGAATTGCATTTGAACTCGGTCATCTTGGCACTTCGGCCGGTCAATGTGGCTCTCGCGAGCCGGAATCGTGTGCTGCTCGTTGAGGTCGCATTAAAGAAGCCCACACGCCGTCCATTAAACCCGATATTATAGGATAATTGCATCCTGTGGCTGCTACAATGCAGCTACTTCGTCGTATCAGTCACGGTTGCTTCTTTCATTATTACCTCGTTTTCATTCAGACCCCCATTCAGCCGCGCACCAACAATGCGCTGGTTAAGTTGCGTCACGGTTCTTTGAATACATTATTGAACTTCGGAATTTGTAATCTCGCATATACGTATATTTATATATGTATATATACATATATACTTATATGTATATGTATACGTATGCCTCCTGATTAATTGCCTTAACGAGACAGAGCCCTGTGCGCGCGCGTTCATCGCACAGCCCGCAATCCGAAATTCAAATTTTTGCGTACAGCGTCGCGCGAACTCTGATTAAATTCCGTGGAACGAGAAACAAAGTAAATTGGAGAAACGATGGCTCCGGTGTAACGAACTTACGGAATTATTTTCACGGGTAATCGAGCAGTCGACTCGCGGGAAAACAGTCTGCCAGATCGTAGAAAGTCGTCGCGAAGTGGGCGATGCATAATGTATCGAATAAAAAAGCCCGGGAGAATCGATTACACGTCCCGCGGAACTTCCGGATGACGGACCCCGGCTCGAGCTTCGATTAAGTAAATACTCGGAGGAGCTGTCGTCCGGGGTCATCAATTTCCACGGCGACCATAATCGTTCAGACGGTATAAAAGCTGTTCGATCGAGTCTTTATCCCTCCGACGTCGCGAGTCCGCTTTTCTCCTCTCCCTTGTGACATCGAGAAGTAGCCGGCCAGAAAAGTACTTTTATCCGCCTGCCTCTTCCAGGATGCGCCCTTAAACATACATACGCTCGCCTGCATACCGGGTGTGCCGCCAGAAAATTATTTAAACTCGCGGCGTCGCCTCGCTCGGCCCGCGAACCGCTCGCGAACCAATTTCTCCAAGATCGGTCTCCTCGGAGATCGTTTTATTTCTCGTCGCAGAAAATCTGTTAGCTCGCGACGAGAAAGAGTCGTCGGGCACTGAGAAAACTTGGCCGCCATCCGTCTCGCCGTGTATACGTCGGAAAGAGCATCGTGGAGCAGTCGACTTAAGCCGATACTTTATTCATCGCCTCCATTACCCGGGCTGCTCTCCCGAAAATCTCGCGGAACACTCGCGGATACTCGGATCGCCCTCGGTGATAAAATAATCGTCGAACAGTTCAGGAAATCCGATCGCGTGCGTTTTCCCAATCGCGGAGGATCCGTATCTTCGGCCGGGGGAACTTCTAATTACGCGGAATTAGCATTTTTATTGAAAAATTCCTTTCCTCGCCGATCGAGTCGGGAGGGTCACGTTTTTTAATCTTTCCGATCCGTCGTCGAGAACGACTTCCGCGGATTTGCATGTTTATTAAAAAACGATCGGCTCCGATTCGGTGGGTATATATATCGACGGTTCTCGAGCTGGCCAAGATCGTCCGTGCCCCGTTCTTCTCGGCGACGAAGTCGAGCAGCATCGAATACACCTGGCCGGTCGAGTCGATCGAGGCCGCTCATTGTTCCGTCTCGACGCTCACTTTCGCTGAACAGAGAAAAAAGTTCGCCGCGGCCGTCATTCAGTGCCGCGACAGCGCAAAAGAGGAAGAAAAGGGGACGGAGCGCAATTTTTGCCGCGAACGAGTGTCACAACCGCGTCGCTGTTTCTATTCCTTGGCTTGCCGGACTCGTTTCGTTCCGGCAGGTCTGCAGAAACAATCGTCAGCGTCGCGGAACGCCGACAGGGAAATTCTGAAGCAGCGAATTAATTGAAATTAATTGAAACGCGTCCATCGGGACACCGAAAGAATTTTTGCCGCGATTCTCGGTCCCTTGGATCCGCTCGACGGAAACGCAACTTCCTCGCTTTTTCGGGAGAAGCGAGAAAGTATCACGCGAAGAGGAAACTCGGTGGAAACGTTCTTAAAACGTTCGTCGCCAATAATCGAGCACCAAAATTTTCCCAAAATCGAAGCAATTTAATTAATTAAAGCGAAATTAGAAAGTTAAAATTGATCATAGGGGATGGAATTAGAATTCTTTCGCATCCGAAACGTCCTAGTCAAATTCAGTTTGTTCGGATATATTAAAATGAAAATGAATTTTCAAAATTGTTTAAAAACTAGCGTCACCCATATTTCGGTGACGTGGCGCTGAACGTGTTAATAGACTGGAAGCTCTGACGGTTTTCGTTTCCAGGTTCCACAACGGGCCGGTGCGTCTGAGCGAGGCGATACGAGAAAGCATGGCGAAGGACCCCGTGGCGCCGGTTCTATGGGAGCCCCACCTGACAGCTCTCGACAGGAGGGTGCGCGTGATACTGCAAGCGGTCAGGGACTGCATAAACCGCGAGGACTCGAGTCAGGTGGTCCACGAGAAGACCGAGGACGGCGCGTCCTAACCCTTCCTGCTGTTCCAGGTGAAAGAGACACTGAAATCGTCGCTAAAGAGAAGAACGTCGAATGAAAACGATACCGCGAGTTAATCGCGACGGTGCCTCTTCCGTTGTAAAAAGAAACAAGCCTGTACAAAGTCTGTAAAAATGTCTGCGTGCGAGAGTGAACCGTGAGTTTCTTACACACCGCGCGATCCAGGGAACTTTACGTTCGAACATTGTATTCTCGCCGTTACCAATTATTTCTACCTTAAATAACCTTAACGGAATCGTCGAATCAATCGTCGAGACCCTCGAAGTCCCGAAACCGTTCGATTCGTCGATTCGAGATCCTACTTTCCATTTTACCGTTCTCTTAACTCCCGTGAAACCTGTACAAAAAGCCTGTACATAGTGTACGTATGATGAACGTGGGAGATCAGTTTCCGAATCAAAAACCATTTGCAACGCCCCCGCTTTCCGTGTACATACAGACAGAGAGACTAGAGAACAAGCGCTCCGGGCTAGAGTATTTTCGAATTCGTACTCGCGCTCGTTCTATTCGTTGTTCCTCGTCCCGAAAGAAGCCGAACCGCGATCTCGGCCCAAGCGAATTGTCATCGATTCGAGTCTTGAATTGCCTTGCCACGAGGACGGTCGAGAAAACATCGCTGCGAATCGAACGCGCGCGCGTTCCGGCTGCGTGGTGTCACGATGCGTGAGAGATAAGTCTTTTGTAAGAGCGTGCTTTTCATACGCGTGTGCGTCCGTGATCGTTTCCAAAATGCACCTGTAACCGTAAGTGTTTTCTCTGGGCGATAAGGAAAAGAAAAGAGCTCTGTTCGAGAAGCTTTGGTGTCGTCTTCTCGCAACCCTGCGTCGATCGTCTTCCCTACCCTGCTGGCAGGTAAGATATCATTTCTTAATTGCCGATCGTCGCCTGAGTCGTCGTCTATTCGTCGGGAATACTGTTATATTTCTTGATCTTTGATTTTATACTGTTCATAAGCGAACAAGTTCACTGCCTATTGGAGAACGAAAGGTGAAATCAGTTTTCCCGAAGTAAGTCTGGAAGATATAGAGGGCTGGTGATTACAGAAAGATTTAGTACCGCGCCAAGACACTGTTTTCGACCACGGTCGACGAAAACAGGCGGTAACTCTACCTTCGAGGTGCTCGATAGCCCGTTCTAGCAGAAGAATCTTGAAAATTTCCCAGCGAGAAGCGAACCTTATTTTTCTTCGGAGCCCGCGATCGAGAGAATTAAACCGGCTTTGGGCGGCGGAGGAAAAGGGAAACGAATTTCATTTCCATATCCGCGAAAAGTGGAAGTAGCAATTTGTAGAACACGCTTTCCCCCCCCTCTCTCTCTCTCTCTTTCTCTCTCTCTCTCTCTCTCTATCTCTTTTTCTTTCTCTCTCTCGCTCTCGCAGCCTTGTCGAAACAACATTAAATGGGAACTGCAACGAAATTACGCCGACTTCCACTCGCAATTAAACGGCACGGGCATCGAAGGATCATTAAGCTCGCTTCGAGTATCGGGGACCGTGTTTTTGAAAAGTGTTTCCGATGGAATAACGTTTGTTTCCCCGGGAAAATAGGATGTCGCGATCGCGAGAGGCTTTCCGCAGAACGAATGCCGGCTACAAAATCTAATGTCTGACCAGCACTGGACGATACCACTTGCTCCCGTTCCGAAAGGTTTGTTCGCGATCGTTGCATCCCGCCAGCTAATTTGCAGAAAGTAACATTCATTTCGTCAGCGAATCTGTCCGAACAAATTGTTGAAATTGTCTACTTGTTAACCCTTTGCGATCGTAAATCTACTCTCAGCCCCCAAAGCTATTTATATATTTTTCTCTATAAAATTAAAACATATTATTCTGTTACATATATCTTGCATATTTAGAAAAGAATTAACAACTTTTGCTTTTCCTTCTTAATTTTGAATATTATCTATTAATGTTCGTTAATTAATTTCAATCATGACATTTATTATAAACTTAAACGACCGCAAAGGGTTGAATCGTCGTCGAATTCAAGCGACATTTAAGCGCCGAACGACGGAATTATTAGTTCATTTCGGGAACTGTCCTCCAAGAAAACAAACTTCGCGGGCAATCAGTGTCCGGCCAAAGAGACGCCTTTCTCCTTGTCCTGTTTTTATCCGAAGGAGCACCAGTTCCCGAAGTGGCACAGGAAGGCGGGATTACTAGATCATCGCGAAAGCTGTTGACAAAGTAGATAGAGGCCACGGGGCAGCAGGGAGGGAGGGGTTGATCAGTGTCGGAATTTTCTAGCGAATCGGGTTTCCGGAGCTCGGAAAATATTTGTTTTCCCCCGACGAGCTAGGATTTCGTGAATTTTTAGACGTTCGTCACGGCGAAGTTACTTGTTTACGGTGTTATTTCCCGATGGAAGATTCGAGCTCGTGACAGCGCGACGCGGCGACGGGAACGAGGCTCCCCTAGAATGTTCCTCGCAACGTTGTTCCGACGACGATGGTTCCGCGCAGATATCCTCGTGGAAAGTTGCTTCCCGCCGCTTTATTGTCGATGCCAGCCAGCACCCTTATTCCGGGAAAGTTTTCGCAAGGCATCGCGAAGTTTTCTCGCCCTCGCGGGAAAAGGTGAACGGTGAATTTCCGCGGGAGATCAATAGAGAGACTGGACAACGAAACTTTTCTTTTGTCGCCGCGAATCTCGCATCCGATCGCGGGGGGATCGTTAAGCGGCCGTTTCGACGGTCTCTAGATCGGACCGAGACCGTCCAAAGTTCGCGTCGATAACGAATAATCCATTGTCGATTCGACCGATAGCATGTTCCAGTTGCCGCTTCCGGAAGAGAACGATTTCTTCTCCACTGGAGATTACTAGGTCGTGTAATAAGTCCGCTCGCAGACCTCCGACAACCGAGAAAAGACTAGGAAAATAACACGAGGTCGAAGCGACAGTTCGGACGAATCCTCGGACACGTTCTCGCGGAGCCATTTCCACGCGGCTTAGTTTAAACGAAAGCTGAAAGCGTCTTCTTTAAGACAGGCTAGATTAGATCGCGATAGAACGACGAGATCGTTTTGATAAATTAAAAGGAATCGTCCTCCGACGTCGCGGGGTTTACAAGATTTAAAAGGAAAAGTTCGGATGGATTTTGAGAAACGTTCCGTTGGAGCTATTTCTGTGGAGCTCGGTTTAAACGAAAGCTGGAAGCGTCTAGCTTAAGGCGGGCTAGATTAGGCTGAAATTGTATAATAAGTCCGTCCGCGTCGACGACTGCACGGTACTATATTTTCTTACAAGAAAACGCGGACGGACTTATTAGGCAACCTAACAGATATCCGACCGACGATTTCCGTTGAACTATGCTTTCGGGGAATATTATGTTTGCGTATAATACGGCTGAACGCATTTACTTTCGCGTCGATCGCAATTAAAGCAAACAGATTAATGGATCAAGACGATCGGAGGTTCGATCTCGCGATCAAACGTGATTGAATCACGGAATCCGATTAAAGCCGTGGCGTGTCCATAGGTATCAGAGGGATTACAGTTCAAAAACAATCGTCTGAGTGGCTAAGGTGACGTGCATGCGGCTCAGGATCCCCAATCAGTCTTGGTAGCCGTCTTAGGCGAGTTTAGCAAGTGGTTCCTGTAACCGACAGGACCGTAACACGATCTCAATCTCCCTTTGCCAGACGAGGTAGCAGAGTGGGAGGGGGCTCTCCCGTTGGCACCGACACAGCAGAGGATTGGGGAAGGATATATCCTGTTAATTACGCGATCTCGGGTTTGCCTATGACGTTAGACGTCCCGGCCAGAACGTCTGTTCTCTGACAGCTCGAGTTCCCTCTGTAGACGAATGTGTAATCTCGAGAGGCCGAGTCGCTGCTTCGTTTCTGTCCCGAATACCATTCGGTTAAGTAGCTCCAAGAATACCTCGAATCGCCGCGATCACGACGGACGATGCTACAAAAATCACCGATTTAATCTTAAAAATTTAATTATTAACGCTAAACGTACCGGCACTTTACGTGTACCTATACTTACCGTAAGGGTTGATATTCCAAAAAAAATTCTTTATTTATTAAAGGAAGTAATTCGCAACATAACTCGTGATTTCTAATATATGGTTTTCATTTTAAAATAAATTTTTGAAGGGGTGATTCCACCCTGCTTGGTACGTTTAGTGTTAAAATGGTATACAATGCTTTGACTCTTTGCACTCGAATGGTGATTCCGAGGCATTGTTGAAAATAGTTATATTATCATGTTCCAAAATTAATGTTCTTTCTATTTAAGAGACTGTTAAAAGTGTATAACTGTTTTACGAGTCGCGAGACTCAATTTCGCGTGCATCGGATGCAACAAGTCGTACGAATATTGTTGGTCGGAGAAGCTATTTTGAATTTAGGCTTAAAGAAGCTTCGAGTGCAAAGGGATAATTAGTATACTTTTTACTAGGTCAAGTTCCGCGGAGGTCAGACATTCGATTTTCAGCGACGATTGATTTCGGGCGCCGCCGAAGATCGCCGTACCATAATTCCTAACAATCTCCGCTAAATTTGTGTTTAATAAATTACTAATTTTAACAAGAAAAGCGGAAGTTGTCTCTAATCGATCCCAACGATTGCAGATCGAGAATATTCGCGGCGGAACGATCGACTCGCAGTCGTCGGGAGATCCAAGTAGAACAAGTAAGTAAATGATCAGACGTTGTACCTGAAACCGCGCGCCGGTTCTTTGTTTAATAATCGTTGCATCGTCGAACAAGTCCGTGATTTTCTAGTTAAATTACGTTCATAGAGAGCCCCGGAAGTTCGCTGCCGGTTAATACACAGAGGCGCCTTGTAAAACCGTAAGTGGAATAGATTGAAATTACAGCGCCGGGGGAGGGCGAAGTGGAGGAGGTCTCGCGCTGATCAGACATCGGAGATACCGAGGTTGCCAGCGACGAGACCGCCCTGGTCCGCTTATTTTGCGCCGGTCGTCGCGTTCGAAGGGCTTTGCCGACTATCTCGAGGCACTTCCGGTCGACGGTGTTCGCGAGAGTTGAGCGAGTTTGCGCGCGCGGCCGCGCCACCGAAAACTTTTCGAAAACTGTGCGGAAGACTCTCGAGAGCGTAACTGCTTCGCCGCCCGGCTCTCGTTAGTCTTTCGAAAATCACGGGAACTTTGATCTCCGGCGATTCCGCTATAATTTCGCAGGCGACGTCGCGCCGCCGACACGTGCAAATAATAACTTCCGG
>CM052154.1:12088414-12099510 GCA_028455555.1 Augochlorella aurata | reverse complement strand
TCCGGGTGTCCGTTTGCCTCGACGTCCAACCGATCTGGAAAATTCGCGTGCTCCGTTGAACACCGTCTCGAAACCGTAGTCTCTCGGGGAGGATTACGGGTAACTTAAAGGCAGGCGCAAATCTCTGTATAATCCAGCTTCCATTAAATCGTTCCGCGAAAATGTAAAATTCTTTATCAAAAGAGCTTCCCTCGAGGATCTTAGACGATTTTCGAAACCGTGGAAGATGAGCACAATGGGGCAGCGGGGCCGTATATTACAATTATGCTTCCCGCCTTATCGAGGAGAACGTTACAGCGTTATCGCGGCGGAAAGGCTGCGGAAAATGGCAGCGACTTAAATGGCGCGGAAGAAAGAATCAGGCGAGAACGAGGATAAACACGACTTCTCCGTGTTGTCGGCGGAGCACGTGTGTTTGCGCGTCCGCTAACACCTTTTATCCTCGACGAGGGACGTTAGGGCGTTCTCGATGGAGCCCGGAAACCCTCCAACAGCCGCCCTTGCGTGCGCGTACTCCCGCGTTCGGAGATACGTGACCGCCTGTTCTCGTCGACTACAACACTCGCGACACTTCGATCCTCTATCTTCTTTCCCGAACCTCCTCTGGGAGTCCCTGTGGCCGTACCTGGTCTATGCGTTTTCGTTTTCTATACTTTGCCGCGACCCTTAACCCTTTGCAGTCGGAGCCATTTTAACTGGAAATCCAAAATATTTTTTCAGACTTGTAGTGTTTCTGTTTTATATAACCTGCAGCATTTTATACATTATGGAATTGAATTTTGTGACTCATACAACAATTAACAGCTCTTAATAACTTTTTGAATATAAGTAAATTTGATAAAAATTATTTTGGAACATGACATGATAATATTTAGCGGCGCCTTAGAGTCGCCACTCGACCGCAAAGGGTTAACCCCTTGCACTGTAATAACGAATCGGACATTTCTTATATAATTTAATAAATACGAATGCCAGTCGTTTCTTCGAAATAGAAAGAAAATTTCACAATTTCTGTCGTCGACATCTGGCAATTAAATAAATTATTAAGTACGAAAAGGGGTTGAGGCGTACTTCGGATTATTCTTTTAGGCCGCCGACGCTTCTTGGGAATTATTATTAATAAATTAAACTCGAGATGGATTATTTTCAAACTTTTATTCTAATCGCGAAGTTTTTAATTACGGAATTTATCGATAAAGCGTGCTATTTAATATTGGCAAATTCCAAATTTTATTGATAAAGGCGACAGGAGAATAGTATAAGAAATGCCGGGGATTGTTTTAAGGAACAATTCACAGTTCCGTAGAAACGATTTCTGATTACAGAAGCTCTACGCCAGCGAGCAGTGCCACGTAACGTCCTCGAGCCACAGTTTCCGCGGGGAACGTCGAACATTTCGATGGGATGCATTTTGATGCATCGTTTGCATAATCGCGGGGGATTCGCGCGACGCAAAGAGTGTTTCTTTTCACTTGGCGAACGGTCTTTGTCGTTCGAACGGGCGCATTCTCATGTTAAGCACTGTTTAAGAAAGTTCCCCGCGCGAGCGTTATGCATGTATGCGCTTTTCCGTATGCACTGCCATGCGCACACGAACTTTCGCGAATTATGGATTCCCTGATAATCGTACGATGTTATTTCTACGTGTAGAATCGTAATAACAATTGTATCGACGACCCTTCCTTTTGTTTTACAATTAAACAGTTGTTAACAATTTCCCAGATCCATGCACGCCATCCACGTGTGAAAGGTAAGTGATCACAGTTTTCTTTAATAATTAATGTAGCAAATAACGTAAACGATATTTACATTCTTGCACCTGAAGACTATAGGATGAATCTTTAAGAATATTTCTGCTAGATTTTGGGAGAGATATGACTTCTTTTTAATTCGTTATTAACATTTACCGGGAGGCTTGTCCTTACCTTGTAGTCTAGGGCTACACTACAGGGCTTCCTGAAGGGCTTCTCCTCTTCTCTCCTCTCCTCTCATCCCATTCCTACATTAACTTGTCAAACAGCCACATCCTCCTACCACAACTCTTCCTAAAATACTTCTTTCCCACTCCCCAGATTTCTCTCATTATCCCTCTTGTCTCATTCTAAACCCATTCCTTCCCCTTTCTATAGCAGTGAAAAACGTTTCAACGTCTGACCTTCCATTGACTTGAACTACTTGCAAAGTATCTCGGAATCCTTTGCCTTGTGATTGACTTGTACTACTAAACTTTAGTAAATTTTCGAAAAACGAAATACCTCCAGAGTAGTACGAGTCAACCACAAGTCAGACAAACAAATTTTCGGGAACTTAGCAAGTAGTTGGGATCAATGGAAAGTCGGACATGGAAACTCTAAAAGGGAATGGAATGAATTGGGAATTGATATGTAAATTTTAGGAAAATGTATAAATAAAAAGACATTTGCAATGATAGTTTTAGTTTCTTTATTTACTCATATTACAGTTCTTATTTTATTTTACAATCGTTTTATGATAATGAAAGGGAGTCAAAACGAAGCCAGTATTTGTTATGGCTACCTTTCTCACAACGACGACTTATTTAACTAACAATAAGATATGTAAAATGATTGTTCTGTATCTTCGGATAATGGAAGAAACATAGGTTTTTTATTGGCCGAAGATGGCGCCATCGCTGCTAGTGATCATAAGAGGGACAGTAGACTATAGTTGCAATGACGTTCCAGCAGATGGCGACACAAGCATCTTCAAACTAGACACCAACGGACATCCGGTCTAAATGCAGTTCTGCAAGGAGCAAATTTCAGAGAATTTTTCTATTTCCAAATTAATCTTAAGTATTGAATAGTGGTAACAATAAAAACAATATAAGAGTGATCAGTACGGTGCAGTAGGCAAGTGCACCGATTACAAGAGTTCTAAAGAGAACTATATGGTAGGTTAGGATTTGCTCTTCAACTCCTTACCATAGACGAGAAGAAATAGATAGAGGGGCCCTAAGTGAAACAGAACAAATCGATCACTGCGACACCTGCCGGGAAATGGTGAAACCCGTCAGGATGACGTTGGCTGATTAGTCAGTTGATAAAAATGAATGCTGACCAATTCACAGCCAGCAGCCGAAAACTACGAACAAATAGAACGTTATTTTGAAATGTAAGGATATTAATTTTTAGTTGCATTGTCAATTGACTAAAGTACAAAGCATATGTAATAGCACATAAGTAATATAAAACAAAATTATTGCAAGATTGTTGAAAAATTGTATAACAGTGTAAAAGGAGCAGACTGCTCCTATCACTCAAAAGAAAATAACCTGAATCTGAACTTTGTCCATGGCTTACGCATTGCAAAGATAGGGAAAGTTAGTTCACAAACCCGCCACCATAGTGGCGCCACTAACCGCTGTTTCTATCCTTGTCGCATCATCAGCGTTCCTTGTCTAACTCATTATGGAGATAGGGGAAATTATTTCACATTCTCGTAGCAATAAATACATCCAGAGGCATAAAAATAGACTTTCTAGAGATTAGACCTCTTCTTCTAAATAAGAATTAATTGCCTAAAACTTCGCCAAGATTTAATATTTTTTCTTGAAATTCTTGCAAAACATTCTTCAATATATTGTACAACTGTTAGAATATTTACAAAGTTTAAGTGCATCGCAGGACTGTATATTAAAGTTTATTTAAAAAATCGAATGACAGTAAATTAGAAATGAAATTTCTGTGCTGGAGTTTTATAGAGTCGATGTTGGTACCTTAGATAATGTGACACGAAACCCCATATAGTGTCCAGTCTACTCCTACACATCGTCTATGCTCGAGTTACCATCTAACGTTGCTAATTGGGTACAAGTTTCAGCGTTTCAACACGGATGGCTGCACAAGCGCACTGAGAGTTAGCTTAACTCTACATAGCCATACTCGAAACGCGATAACATTTCATAAATTTATAAAAACCTACGCGCTCATACATACTATATTTCATGCCTATTTCTTGGAAATAAACGTTTACCTGCGATTTGACTATCCATGATTATCAAAACGTTTCCATTAAACTTTTATTGAATTATCATTGGCAATAAAATACAATATGTATCGACTACCTAATATTTTATACAATATTTGCGCGTTAAATTATCTTAAAATTTACAGTAAAACAGTGTTTCCACAGGGTTGGAATTAAAGATTTACCGATGAGCAAGGTTATGTCAAGGGTGATCATTCTCTCATTAATTGAAACCACGTTGCAATCACTGTACTTGCTCCAGAAGAATACTTTTTACAACAGCTCTTAATTAAAATTGTAAAACTACGGCGAATCTGTTATTTACACATTAAATACATTTTTGGTCAGACTGTATACACACGAAACGTGAAATAATAGAAGCTTAAGATGAATTACCCGAAAACCAAGAATGAAGGAACTACCGTAATATTTACACTACCTATTTATTTAATCGCGTTATTAATTTATGCTCCGCGAGCTAAAACAATTTACAATAATTACAAAACGAAAGTATGATTGAATAGTTCGCCCGCAATCTGGTTCAAATCATTAATAGCATTTACCATATTTTAATATATACATATTTACACCCTCCTACGAAACGTATAAATATCATAAAATCACTGGACGCGTGTATCTTCAAGACAATGAACACTAAGAACGGAACATTACTCTAAAATTTATACAACCACGAATATTGCAAACCTAATATTTAAACAAATACACGCTGAATTTACTGGCACGACTCAATAAGTTTCTCCAGTTCTTGGATTCCATTTTACCCTCCCCTCCTACCACTTTCTTTGAAAAAAAGCATTTAAAAAAATTGCTACGCTGAAATCCCGTCTACTAACTATCCAAAAGGACACATAGATAAGGGCACTTGAATCACCGGCTTCTGTTAACAAAGTGGAGCATCAGTCGCATTGGTTTTCTCGGTTCCCCAATTAAGCGTCTAGTCGAATATTTCGCAAACAGAACATTGAACTACGTCCCGAGCATAATCGGCTACCTCGAACACAGGATCATCGTCGAATACTCCGACGGCGCATTCTCTCATTCACTTCCTCAGACTTCTCACCGACCATTGCATCACAGATTTCAAAGAATTGCTTTTCAGTTAAGATTTCCGACACTCGGTTCATCCGAGGCCAAGCGTAATGGCAATTAGTCCAACAGCCGACGCATAAACCCAACCCTCGACCGACAGACTTCGCAACGCCTATAGTCTGCCAGCAGAGGATCACACGATCGCTGACGAATAGAACATTTAACAGTCACAAGCCAGACCAGCTGAAGCTTACACATTTTACGTTCCGGTTCAACCAACGAAATCAAGGAACCTCAGTACCAGCTGTAGAAGGGTTGGTGAGGAGTAGGTCTGGGTGGTTGCTGGAAACCTTGCGCGCCGTAATGGCTGGCGAAGGCTTGATGGGGATGGCTGGTGTGCGCGTGGGGTTGCTGTAAGCTAGAAGGGGGGCTAGGGAGTCCAACCCTTCCACCGCCGGGGATTGGCAGGTTCCAAGAGGGCGAGGTGCTCCCCTGACTAGGTTGCTGCTGCTGCTGTTGCTGCTGCTGCACAGGGGAGACAGAGCTGATGGGGAGGTCCGAGGAGGTCAGAGGGTCGGAGGAAGGGTTCGAGTTGCTGGAATTGGGACCCATCATGGTCACCAGGGAGTTGGGGGTGGGTGGGAGTTGATGGCTGCTGGATTGTTGGTAAGTGGACGAAGTTGGTGGCACGGGGGATGCTTGGTGGCTCATGTGGTTGGTGCTGCTAGATGAAGTTGCTGGCAGCAGGCTGCTGGGGTAGGTCACCGATGGCGGCAAGCTGTAACTGGGTGCCGATCCAACCGACGAAGACAAACGGGACGACTCGGACGCCAGTTGATGAGACATGCTGGCGTGGTGGGACGAGTACAGTTCTGGAACTGTGTAAAATAACGTGGATTAGTCGCCAACCCCTCCTCTACTCTTTCTAAGATTTGACACTAATTGACCGAGTCATAATGAACTTTAATTTATGTTAAAAATGATTATAGAATAATGGAAAAATGGTAAATTGATGGACAACATTATTATTTTGCAGAAAGCTCCGCAGTTCATTTATGGCTCTCGATCTAATGGACGTTGAGCCTACCTTGACTGGACGAGAACGTAGTATCAGGCAGAGTCTGTCCATGAGGATGAGCATGAGGGTGGTTCGATGGTACAGTAGCCGCAGTGTGAGGATGCGGTGCAGCCGGAGGATGGAGAACGTAGGACGCCGCGGGATAAGCCACGGAGCTAACGTAGCCCCCGGAAGTCGTCGAAGATAATTGTTTCCTGAGCCTGGCCCTCCTGTTGCTGAACCAGACCTGGATCCTAGCCTCCGTTAACTTGGTCCTCTGGGCTAGCTCCTCTCTGGTGTAGATATCTGGGTACTGGGTCCTCTCGAAGGCTCTTTCCAGCTCGTCCAGCTGGTGGGCTGTGAAGGTAGTCCTGCTCCTTCTCTGCTTCCTCTTCAGGGGGATGCCTGGCTCGCTCTCGCAGTCCGACCCGGAGCTGGTTTTGCCTGAAACAAAGAGGACAGTCGATCAAGAACCTGTTCAACGTTGAAGTTAGACAGTAATTATTTTAGATAAACAGACAGAACCATCGATCCTCGTTTTTCCGAGGTGCGTAGATATTTTTGCAGCAGTCGTTTACAGTGGTTCATATATAAATTAAATGTATATAATAATAATATAATTAAGTATGTAAGCTCACAGTGGTCTCAATTGCAAAAACGTTGCAAAATCTTGTACCATTTCGGGGAAACCTCTGAGAAACGAAAGGGTTGCCGAGGTTGCATCTTCAAAACGCCATGCATAAACTATGGCATTACGGAGGAGGAGGAGGAGGAGGAGGAGGAAGATATTTTACAATGCGGAGCTCCCTCGTTGCAGGTCTGGCGTTAACAACCGACAACTGGTTAGCAGAACGAGCAACAAAATAATAGAAATACACCGAAATAATGGGGTGCCGGAACCCGGCCGAGAGGGTCGAAAATTACGGGGTCGTGTCTAATAGCTATTAATTCCTCGTGTCACCTGCCCGGCCCCGTCTCTCCAGGTGAACGCACGTTTATGGTTTGTTTTGCCGAACCGGAGTTCAAAAGGGACCGCTCTCCGCACCGCACACATTGCGCTGGTTATTTCACACTCGATTCGCGACCGACTCTGGTTCGCCATACTGCTCGCCCCCTTTTGCCTCTTTTGTTTTAATCGCTAGCCGAGTCCATTATTATCGACAGGCGGGAACATACCGCGATAGCGCAGAATTCGCATATTCTGCTGGGACAAGTCTACAGCACGATTATTAATAATTAGATAATTATTAATACGTTGATATACGATGGTATTTTTTAACTAGGATTTCAAATTTATTTTATTTCCAATATTTATTTAATTTCCAGACTCGGTTTTATCGGTTAAATTAC
Organism: Augochlorella aurata; assembly: GCA_028455555.1. Taxonomy (NCBI): domain Eukaryota; kingdom Metazoa; phylum Arthropoda; class Insecta; order Hymenoptera; family Halictidae; genus Augochlorella; species Augochlorella aurata. The sequence continues at coordinate 12,092,066 of CM052154.1, read as the reverse complement.
TTTCATCTTTAATATGATAATAAATTTTTCAAATTACAGAATAGAAATCAAAATTAACCCCTTCCTTTTCCATTTTCTCTACAAGTATAACAAATAGAACTTTTTCGATAATTTCTTGGAAGAAAAATATTTATTGTGAATTTGCATCTCCTTGACTGTTCAAATATTGGCGTGCAATGAATTTTTTAATAGCATAGCTGAAGAGAGGAGAAAATGGCGGCGAATTTCCTGAGGGGAATTCGATCGCGTTCGTTTTCGAATCGCGAGGCGTCTCTGAAAATCGGAGGGAAGGTAGGCGATGGGAGTCGCTATAGTTTGCGGAACGCCAGAAGCGAGCCGATGCGAGAAAGGAAAAGGAAGAAGCGGGTCCCCGGGTCCGGGAATAGAGTCCGTGTCGAATGGGCATCAACGCGGGGCGTCCCGGCGTCAGGCGTCGTCGGCCGATTAGTCGCGGCCCGCGCAAAGCCCGCTCGACAATTTCAAGACGCGCCGGGGCCTTCGCTCTTCCGCGACTTCTTCTTTTTACGGACGTGTCGTCCGTCTCCGCGGTTCCCGATGATAAATTCGCTGTAATCTAAAAATGCGAGAGCCGTCTGCGAGGCTCTCGCATCGCCGTCGCTCGAATTCCTCGGCAAACGAACAATTCCTCTCGAGCCTCTCTATTCTCCGGGCTGCACACTACTCCTCGACAATTTCCTCCCCCACGTTCCACGATTACGCTCGGATTTATTTTATCTTCTATTATGGCAGCCGGTGTCTGCGGGTCCATTGATGTTGACAAGTCGCTGAAATAATCCGTCTTCGTTGGGAAAAATACGCTTTACTCGATTATATAATATAGTCGTTACTGGCACGTGTTTACACTTCGAGAGAGACATAATGCAATCCCCCTCCTCCTCACCCCCGCCGCTAAAAGTATCGGAGACTCACGGAAGATAAAATAAATCTGAAAAGCCGATAGGAAATTTTTATGATTTTTTCGATTTGCTTCAGGCTTAATTTTGTGAAATTGCAACAAGTAGATTGTATATATATATATATATATATATATATATATATAGAACAGTGTAATCAAAGTATAATGATAAAAATTGGAGAAATCTTGGGAGGGACTATCGAAAGAAGAATTTAAATATTCCGCGTGCCAAATATAAATTCCATAAATATCCACAGCGTATTAATAAGGGGGCAAGACGTTCCCGAAACGAGCAGTTTTTCAAGAAAATTAGGGTTAAATGAGGGGGTTCGATGTGTACTTTCCGCGCAAAAGATCGTCGAGCAGCGTGCTTGCGCGACGATCTTTCTCGAGCGAGATCGACGCCGAAATTGATCGATAAATCCTTGTAAACGCACCTTTTTTCGGAGCTTATTAAGCCTGCCTCGACTGTTTTTTCTTCAACCCTTTCAACGAGTTCTCGAAACCGAGGAGTCGAGAGCGTGGCTCGCTGCTCGGTTCCCTCGAAAACTCGGATGGAAACGATTTCGCGGGATCACGGGAGAAATTGCAACCTCCGCGAGGCTAAGCGCTTGCTACCGGCTAGTTATTACCAAACTTTCGAACCCCGGAATTAACCCGCTGGGTGTTAGAGATTGCTAGGTAGCCGGTCGGAGCGATTCTGCGGCATGGATCGTCGGAAGACGTCGGCGAACGGCGCACGCGTTCGTTTTCTCCCGTGGAAATCGCGGGAAATAACCGAGAGAAATGTTATTCAATCACCAAATGCAACTTGGAAAATCAAAATAAGCAATTTTTACATATAAAAATAAATACTATTATATCGATTATTCCTTCAATTTTAACATTCTGCAGATTTTAATAATTAACCCTAGGGCGACTCCGGGGGGTTGCCGGCGACTCCACAATATCTTTAAATTATCTGCAGACGTGTAAATAAATACTAAAAATTTTGAAGATGATAAATGATATTTTTATTGCTAAGATTTTATTTTGAGTCACCTGCAGCCCCACGGTTATGTCAAAAAATGGAAGGGGGTTGTTCTAGGGTCAATATGATAACGCAGAAATTAACTTCCAAATTTAATCAAGTAATTCCGTCGCTCTCATACTGTCGAATTTGGAAAAAAAACTTCGCTCCAACCCCAGAAAATTGAATCTCTACAGGTGCGATTCAGTTTGCGCGACGGATCGCGGAAAAATGATGATTCGATGATTCAATGCGTCCCGGTGGTTCCGACGACCGCATTCGGTGGTCGGCGCTTCCGAGACTTTCCCACCCCCGCGGCAGTTAGCACGTTGTTTTTACCCTCCTCTTCTTGTTTTGAAAGTGCGGCCGACCGTCGGGCCCGATCGACTTACAAATCTACAGGGCATTTTCTTCTCGTTCCTCTCTTTCAAGTGTGCCGACGAGCTCTGTTCCGAGCGGCCCCATGACAGACCACCGCCGTCGGAACGAGTCTCGGCTGTCGGTGTCTCTTCGCCGAGGGTGGAAACAACCCCCTACCGTGAGAAATCTTTGGCATCGATCATGGCGCTCCGCTCTCAAAAGATATTCCGCCGAGAGGCGAGATGCAGGTGTTTTGAAAATTCACTAATATATTTTTTCACGTGTTCCACGAATTTTATTTTATAATTTTATTTTATAAAAAAGCTAAATAGTAAAAATGTAAAGGCATTTAAAAAATTAACAAGCACTGTGAAAATCTCTGCAACTTGTTAGAATTTTGAGGAAGAATAATGAACGGATACGTCAGACAGGTGTCGTTAATTCGTATAAAAATGCAGAAAAATGGCAATGATGCGAACGATTTCTCATAAGTTTAATCGTCTTCCCAATGGCGGCAAACTTTCCAAGAAATCGCCAGAAGCAAACATTCCCGATATCCGAGTAAAATCCAAACAGCATGGCACGTTCCCGAGATAACCGCCTAAGCGACAGCGTTTAGGGTTGTCCCAGCTCCGTGTCTAGATGACGATCATCAAAGTATTAGCACTCGGAGGGTCCAGTTTCCTCGAACGAACTAATTACAGTGCGCGTTGATAATCGAGTGCGATGAGTCGGCCGAGGAATCGTTCACCCGACGCCACGATCCCGGAGAGATCCAGTAGATCCTCGGCTCGCAGGATCTTCTCCTCCGGAGTCTCTCTCTCGATACCACCTATCGAACTTTCGGGTCCGTGCACGTGGGCATGTACCGGGCGGCGAGAAGATTACAGAGAGAGCTACCGATCGTTCTGCGCGGCGCGGCGCGGCACGGGGGGTGGCCCGGGAACCCGGTAATTTCCAAGATCGAGAAACGCGAGGCTGATTAATGCGCGACCATTTAATTTATTCATTCACCGTTTCTCCTCCGCGGAGCGGGCGCGCAGCTCCCGTCGGAGGGAGATGATTCCTTGGTGGTCTTGGCAGCCCAGCTGATGGGGCGTGTCATCGGGAACGATCGTGAGCGCGAACTCGCTACTAAGTTCCGACATCTTCGCAATTTTCCTATTCCGATCGGTTCTGGTAATTATGCTTATTTCGTGCTACTTGCGCCCGAGCGAAATTCTCCGGGGGCCGGGCCTGGCCGGGCCTTCGGGGGCAGCAGGGGGTGAGTTCGGGGAATCATTAAAGGCCGTGAGCTCCTAACGGGTTTCATCCTCTGCCGCCGCTGGCAGTGCAAATTATTTAGAAGCGACGGGTCGACCGCTTTG
>CM052154.1:12055110-12079933 GCA_028455555.1 Augochlorella aurata | reverse complement strand
TCGCTCAGGTTAGAATGGATCCGTGATTCCGTGGAATCGTCGGCTGGTGGCGATCTGAGAAATTGCGGTTTCAGGACGCTCAGGGCTTGCGGTTGGGACCGCTCATTGTTCCCGGGGTCGATTCACCTTCTCGGGTGGCGATTGTTCCCGCACAATCGAGCTGTGCGAGCCTCTAGCTAATGATGGACTCGTCGAACAGGGGAATTACGGTGAATACTCTAGAAATTATGGGGTAGAACGATGGAAAACCGTGCTGCCTCTCGATACGACTCCAAACAGTGTGATCAAATTCTGATAAGCGACGGAGCGAGCCGATTAAAAATGGCTCGAGAAATTGACGTACAGCGCGAGGTGACGCATCGAACGAAGCACAATCGCGCGCGGGAAATGATAAAGTAGCTACGAAGAAAGCGATGGTATTTACAAACGCTGCTCGGAACGGAACAATTATACTCCCGACGGGCGGACAAAGATGGCGGACCAGGAGGCCCACCGGCTGCCGAAATTCTCCACGGGGCACAATGAGATCGATCTCGACACGAAGAACCACGCAACGCCTTCTTTCAAAGAGTTGATTTTTTGCCAACAAACAACCCGGGATTCTTTGTCGGTCCACAAGAACGGACCTCAATGCGACTTTGACGAGGATGTTGACAGATTCGCAGTAGCAAGACCGTAGGGGGTTCCCCGCCGGTAGCCTCGATCCGCGCCAGCTTCCGAGGGAATCAGGATTTTCACGTCGGCCTCGCCTTTCGCGGGCAAATTGTTGCCTCCGACAGGCGAAAGAAGCCTTCCGATAGGACACGCTCCCTTTGATCGAGAGATCAGCGAACTTTTAACGCGAGCTTGATGAAACAATTATTAAGCTTCGGCTCCGTTTCGAGCTTTGTTGCTTCCTTCCATCGATCGCTTTTGATACTACTTTGTAATTTCATTGCAGATGTCTGCGAGCACCAAATTTCTATGTAGCATGGTAAGGTCCTCTTAGGTTAACACAATACTCGCCATTGCCTCTTTTTTATAACGTAAACATATATTGAAATTTATAATGTCGGATTCTTTTATATCTGTAGTAGTTTATCAGCCCAATGTCCCAAAAATTGGACGGCCAATATTTTCAAAATTTGAAAATAAATAATAATAATGATAAATTCAGTTTAAGTGCTCTTAAGATAAAAGCTCTATGGGGATATTTTTTATTTTATAACGTAAACATATATTGAAATTTATAATGTCGGATTCTTTTATATCTGCAGTAGTTTATCAGCCCAATGTCCCAAAAATGGGACGGCCCATATTTTCAAAATTTGAAAATAAATAATAATAATGATAAATTCAGTTTAAGTGCTCTTAAGATAAAAGCCCTATGGGGATATTTTTTTTATTTTATTGTTAATAATCTCGAGAGAGAGAGATCCTAAATCCTAAATGTAATATCGTCGTAAATTCCGAGGATTCTAAATAGAACATCCCCAAGAGCTAATTGTCCCAAAGCGTCCGTTTACCAGCTTGTCGAAGACAAGGGAGCAGATTGGACAACGATAAGAGGGATCCATAGATTGGCAAATGGAAGATGAAGATGTATCTGCTGCTGCGACAGCGACAGACAAGAGTCACGCCAACATCACAGCAGCAGCCCTTCACTTTTTTGCTATCTGCATCCCCCGCCAAGCCCGGCTGAAAGCAACCCCGTCAAGGATGTTGACGGCTGGTCAGCGGGATGTCCTGTGAACCAGAAAACGTCCACCGTCCGTACCGGAAAAGCTCCTGGAAGTTGCGCAGTCCAGCCGGAAGGTAGTCCCGACCGCGTTAAAGCCTAACTTTTGGCCACTTCTCGTCACGGACAGCCGTAGTTATCGCACCAAAAATTATTCCGGGCCCTCCTTTTCATCTCGCCAGTGGCGTAACAAAATGGCCACGGGAGCCTCGCAACGAAATGATAAATTTCGCGATTTCAAAGGATCTTCACGCCTTCCGGCCTCTCTTTCATCCTCCTTCTGCCTTTGCGAACCATTTCTTAGACCGTTTCTATTATTCCTGATTTATTCAAACGGAATACATTAAATTATTATCAATAGAGGAATCTAGAAACAAGCTCGGGCCTCTGGGAGATTCAAATAATTAATAATGCGGCTCGGAAAATTAATTTCGGGTCTCGTATCCGCCGCATTAGAATTGAGAAACTTCCAGCTTCTCCTCATTGACTTGTTAAGTGGTCCTAGGGTGACTTTCGGATGCCATGATTCTCTACGCCAGTGGTGGCCGTGCAGAAAACGTGAAAGAAAGAAAGAAAACGAGGAAGGAAGTGCCGGGACAGTTCATAAACGATCCTCCGCAGATCCTGGGCTCCAGGTCCGATCGTAAATCTGACGCAGCTCGAATCGCTCATTGTTGCGACAGTATTGCGCGCGAAGAAGGACGAAGGAAGGCATGATGGCTATACGAGGATGGCCGTAAACTCATCATTCCTGATATACGACTCCGGGATCGGGCCGATCATGCCAGCTCAAGATCAACGCCAGCTTTTAACGCGTTATTACCGCGCTATTACGAGGAGCTCGCCTCGCTTCTCTTCTCTTCTCTTCTCTACTTTGCTCTTCTCTTCTCTTCTCTACTTTGCTCTTCTCTTCTCTGCTCTTCTCTTCTCCTCTGGCTGACAATCGAGAACACTGGCGATTTATGAAATCTGCCGGGCTCGACTTTTGCGAAACCTGGTCGAAAACTGACGTCCTGGAAGAGTTACGACGACCGCGGCCTCGAAACTGGCCAACGGGACGACGGCGTGGGTGGAAAACGATCTGACTCTAGCTCTTGTTTGTCCAAGTCGCACGCAACGTTTTGCGTTCTTCCTCGAAGCTCGAGCGAACGTGTAAAGTTTATCATTTAACCCTCTTAGTACCGAACGACGATATATCGTCGCAAATGATTGCAAAATGCAGTGTCTATACATTATACTAAATGATGTATATAGAGCTATGACCAAATGATGACTTTTCTATGTGCAATTACCATTTGAAAAAGAGAAATCACTTTTGTACGATTTTTGTTATGTCTTGTTGTTATGTTTATGTTGTTCTTATGATTTTCAACAAATAATGAAACACAATTCGTATCGTTTTATTCTCCCTTTATGTCCGAATATGCTGCTTTTTATATTTTGTAAATATCACTTCTACTTTCGTTTTTACGAGCATTTTCGCAAACCTCTGCAAATTCGCCGCTTAGGTACGTTCTTTTCGCCGGTACTAAGAGGGTTAATAAAGTTTAAAGTTATTCGCATACTACTTTTATTTTATGCGAACCCCGCTGCGGGTACCGGTGAAAACGATTAGAATGATTGTACGAATTTATTAAGTAATAAAATGTTGTAGAAAGCTGGACCGATCTGCTTGAACGAGACATGCGTTCCTTTCGTCGGTGTTGTTAATTTCTTGCCGCGCGAGATTTTGCGCATTTTCCACAGCGGTGCCGAGACACTTGAAATGCATCGATTTGCCGGATTCGCGCCGTTGATTCGGTGAAATCTTCTCACCGGTGTTGCTAGTTGGCCCGAAAAGTCGCCGATTCTTCCGGTTTCTTGGCCATTGAGCTCGTTAATCGCGATTTACACGATGACGTTCCTGTTCAGTTGGTTTTGGGGTTACAGGCTTCCTTTCGCGAATGGCTGTCGCTTTTGACGATTGACGGAGTAGCAAGTCCACTTATTATTGACTGGATAATAGACAATATCGTAACTCTTTTGTTAATACTTCGACTGCCATGTCACTTGTATATGGGTGACGGAATTATTTGCTTGCATATCAAAATGAATTTCTACGCTAGTCCATTACTCTCTCCGAATTTTATTCAGATTTGCAAAACGTAATTGTCGTGCAGCTACACTTTGCAGTTTTAATGGAATTAAATAAAATACTTCAATTTTTAAAAATCGAAGCAGTCAAAGTGTTAAATTTCTGCAGTCGTATTTTAAATAAATTAGATGAACGCGATGCAGATATTCTCGCTGAGCAGAAGACTTTGTTCGGAAACTGCAAGAACAAATTGCAGTTTCGGCGTGCACTTACCGAGGATAGGAAAAGCGATAGGGAAGGGAACAGGATGCTTCCGAATGCGACCACGTGACAGGCACCCCGCCAGGATCCCGTCAGGACCCATCGGCTCGTCGTCTGGACACTGTCCCTTTAAAAAGGGATAACGTCCTTCGCGTGTAGGCGGTAAAATCTCGAGTCGTAAAGTCATCGGATCGTAAACTCATAAATAATCGTCATCATCGCTCATAATTCGCATTGTTGCCGATGAACTAGGCCCAGTTCGGAGCCGAACAAAAAAAAGGGGCGCAGAGAAAAATCTGGCAGGCGGGAACAGGCGAGAGCCAAAAACGTGAAGAGAGAAAAAAAGATCTCGGGGTACCCGACCTTCTTCGAAATTTACGATTCTGATTTTTTGCTCGCGTGCTCGACTCCTGCCTTTCGAGGAAGCGTCGCGATCATTTTTCCGCATCTTTGCGCTTCTCAATCCTTTTAGGCCTCCAAAGGGCTTCTGCAGGGGACGAGTGATTTAAACGACCCAACCGGTTAATTATACCAGCTCCAGACAATTCTCTGTCAGCGCGAATATTAATTCGTGGGCTGGCGATGTTCGCGGTGTTCTCACAGCTCGCCAAAAAGCGAAGAAAATTCGCAGCGAGGAGAAATGCCTCGAGTCACGACTTTATTTAATTCCTGTCCCCCGTGGACCTGTTGCTCCGTTATCACCACTCGTTAATCAGCAATTACACCGACACCTATGGTCCGTTGGTGTTGCGCCGCGGATAATCAGCCGCCATCGAGAAACAGGACGATCACCGTGAAAGGCAGAGAGGCAATTTTTCGTAGATGGTGCCCGCTTCACCGTCGAGACCCGGCCATGAAAATCCGCTCGCGATCTCGAGAATGCTTTTTGTCTCGGTTAATATCGCGCGGCTGTCTGGATCGTTAAACGCGCAGTAGCATCAACGAGGTTCAGGGCTGCATGAATCGGCTGGATCGCCGAGGATCGCCGAGGATCGGTCGTAGGCGTTGTACCGCGTCGATCCATCGATCGCCGTTTTCTATGAAATCCGTTGTCGAGGATTATCCTCGCGCCGCGATCGTTTCTGCTCAATCGGCCGACAAAACATCGTGAGAACGATCGTCGCGATCGGTAACGAAGACGTTCTCGATCGCGCAAAGCAAATGCGACCGTAGGCCGAGATACTTTTCGTGGATCGATCGATTGCGTAATAACGAGCAATCAATCGTCGCCGAGAGAAGCGTTTCGCGCGACGTCCGAGCGGACGTTAATCGAAAATTAATATCACCGGAAGGCGAAGTCCATCAGTGGAACCGGCGGGACCACCGCCGCTCTCGAGACGATTAAATATTATTTAAGCGGTTAAACGAAGCGATTACCGTTTTTACTCGGCCACCAAACGGTTTGTCACAGTCTACACACGCGCGATAATAATCTCGAGCGCGCTGCATCGACGAATTCTTTCGCTAGAAAGCGCAAAAACCGGGCCGGCGTTTCGTCACTCGGTTCGGTCGCGGTCTTAGCTTCTCGATGAAATGGATAAAATGATTCGTCGAAGAAAATTTCCCACAAAAGTTGCCAGTTTCGCTGGTGATCGGCTCCGGCGTGGCCTAATCACCGCCGCTAAAAACCAGCGGATCGATCCCGGGAGCAAATTCAGCGCGGATCGAGCCGAACGATCGATATTTCTCACGGATCGCGCGGGCCCTTCGCTTCGAAATTCTAATCTTGACCCGGTTTCGTCACGCGCCGCGTTTTTTTTCCGCTCGGTGGACGAGCACGCTCCCGCGCGCTGTCAACGCGCTGCCACCACCATTTTTTACCGGCGCGGCGGCAAAACGAATTCCCTGCCGACGTCGACGACGAGGCCGACGGCGGAGGCGACGGCGGAGGCGACGGCGGAGGCGACGGTGCCTGGAAACGGTGAAAAGGAAGTCGGTAAGTTCACGGGCCATCCGCCGGCGTCGTGACTTTGATCCACATTCCGGCATGGAAACTCGTCGGATCTACGACGTTGAGTAATCGCGGTTGCGTCACTACGCGCTCGCGAAATCGCGGACACGATCGATCTCGCTAATAATCGCTGCCAACGCCGCGAGTATAAAGTCATTAGTCGAGAGACACCGCGCGCGCGCGTGATGAAATCGCGGAGTCCTTTTCCAGTGACGTAACGAACGATCGAGAGACCTCCGATTGATCGAGCTTCCCGGCTGCTACTCTCTGCTCCAAGGTGTACCACTGAATCATGCCCCATGCATAGTCAATCCTCGCCGCTGATCGGTCTCTCGCACCTTCTCGTTTTACTCGCAGATCCTCCGAGACGTAAATTCGAATCTGTATCTTTGCATCTTCGGAGGAGATAACGCGGTTAACGGATGCGTTGCGAGTGTCGGTAGTTGGCTCGCAAATGTGTTGAAACTCTTTTGCCGTTAATACCGTCATGATCCCATCTTCCGAGATTGGAATCTCCAGACATTAGATAATAGGAGGAAAATGTTCTAACGTGAGTAAAGTCTCGACGAGTCTCATCATTTATCCCTTATCATTAGGTGATCCGATAAGTTCGTGCCGCAAGTTTCTCCTATTTTATAAGCGCAGAGGAAATATCCAAAACTAGTTTTGCAACAATCCAATACATCAATCCAATTTATTTTAGTATTATTTGTTGCTTGAGAAGTCCGTTAAAAGGAAGAATTGCATCGCCCCGGGACCGAGGACTCAGGCCACGGTTCTTGCGTTAACACCTCGAAGAGACGGAAGAGCAGGCCGAGAAGGGAGGAGCAAATAGATTCGGAATCCAGATATAACCTGTGCAGCTCGGGGTGCCACTCGAGCAAATGTCTGATGACACGAATTACCCGGGCAGCTGCCGCGATCGTTCAATTTTTGCCGCAATTTCTCCGCGGCGATTCCTGAAAAACGTTCGTTTCCTTGGTTTCCCTTCACCGGGAAGAAAATCCCCGGGAAGGCCGAAGCCGATCGACCGGACGATTCATCGGCTATTTCTGAACGCTTACGGCGGCGGTGGTGTGCCGGGAAAAAAGTGGTTTGCATATTTTTTCACTTAGGCGACTTCATCAACGACGGTCATTAAGCGGTGCAATTTTATCGCGGGCGACGGGCGACGGACGACGGGCGACGCATGCGACCCGACACACGAGAAGACACGCGACACGGGAAACAGCACGGTGCTTTTTGAATTAATCGAGCAACACCGGTGGCTCTGGTTTCACCAATCCGCGGAATCGATATCGTCCCAGCGGACTAATTAACCGTGAAATTATTTCGCGGACCTCTTTTGCAACCGAGTGGGTTAGAATCATAGTAGCGTAAATCACAGTTTCCCCATTGCGAGAAACCACAAGTATTATCGTTTATTAACAAACGTATTGTTTACTGACCAAATTTATTGTTAAGTAACTTTATAATTTGTTTCAGCTGTCCTTCTTACTACAGTCTAACTCGTAAGTTAAAATTTTCGATTAAAAATCTGTAGAGACCCTGCAAAGAAGCGTCTGATATTTTTATACGACTTAATTAATATCGCAAACCCTTCTGTTCCCGAAGTGTTTCCGAAGGTTCTGGGAAACGCGCGACTTAGGCCAGCCGGGGACCATTATCCCGGACGCTAATGCACAACATCCGGATCACAATGAGGTCTCCCATCGCGGGATTCTCTTCATCATGTCGGGTCTCACCGCGGGTTATCACGGTAGCCACGACTTCATTCAAGATCGAGATCGAGGAATTCTTTTCAGACGGGCTAGTCTGCTGGATCTATCAGACCTTAATAAGATCAAGAAAAGTCTGGAGAGGAAAGAGGAAGGGAGGTGGTGGAGTTGTAATTTTGTACGCGTATTGTCGAGTAGGATGATGGAGGCCGATGAGTCCCCGCTTTTTCTCGGGCCGTCTAAACGAGCTAGCTTCTGTTTTCTAGCAGTCGCGTCCACCGATTCTCTTAGCATTTCTCGCGTCGTTGAGCAAACTTTCGTTCGGTCTAAACGAGTTGGATATGTTTCGTTGAGCCAATTTCGGCGGAGACTCGCAACGGGAGCTATTTTACCGTAAGTTCGCGCGAGCATTGCGAGGCGGAAGCGGAAGTCGTTTCGATTGTGGGCCTCGCGCGTTGCAATATGCGTCGACCGCCAGCGGCACGGGACGACGACAATGATCCCGGCCGGTCGTCGATGACAGTCGATGGAAGAAAGATCGATTTCTGGCCGAGAGGCACGCAGCGGCATTATAATTCCGCGCGGCCGTCGGCGGATCTTTTAACGCGGCGTATGCTGCAGCACGGTGCAGCACGGTGCAGCACGGTGCACATGCGTCTGTATACTGTGCACCGTGTACGTCCGCGACGTGTGTATGCCCCTCATTTGCTGCACGTCGACCGCCACGGATGCATTTATCATGCGGCCGCCTGCCTCGATGCACGGGCACGCACGCGGGACGCGGACACACACGCGCGCGCACGCCTCCTCTTCGAATCGAGGGACCAAAAACACCGCTCTCGCTGGCTCACCTGGCCGGGTTCGAGAGCTCCGCGAGGGTGTGTGCGTGAGTGCACGCTGCACTCTGCACGCCGCAGGAAAACACGAGCCGGTTTCACGTGTGCGACTGGACAATGGCGGCCGTCACGGTGAAACGCATCGAGCTGCTACCGACTTACGCCTCTCTGTCGACCGCGCTTTCCGCCTTGCGGTATCGGCTTGCCGGGAAAGCAAATCGATTCTGTCGTCTTCGGCATTCCCAATCGATGTTGCAATCGTCGTACTATCCTGTGACATCCTTTGGCAAATCTCCCAATTCAATGCTTCAATGTTTAAATGAAAGTCAAATAATATCTTTCTGACATTGGACTGTCAAGAATGGACTGCGGATTTTTTTGCACTCATGGTAAAAATAGATAGGGGGAATTTAAAGCAGTAAAAAGATCCAGAGATTAAAATTATTTAAGGGAAAAATAATACTGCAAAGATCCGCAAATTCAATTATGAAAGACTACCGTGGACAAGTGGTTAACTGGACGCGGTATTTTGTAGATTATTTTACAAAGCGCGTGGTTCGCGATCTATAATAATACTTGCCAAGGATTTTGCTCAGAAGCACACTCGATTCATTAATTCGTGTCCCATTCATCAGTCGGCCGACGCGAGCCTGACCAACTGCATTACTCTACGTACGATTCGAGGATTTGTAACTTCATTCCTAGAAACAAAGAGGAACACTCTCTAGGTAATTGATAGGTGTATCGAATTTGAGTAACGCGGCGCGTGTTGTCGCTTCTCTTGCTCCCGAATCGAGTCCAGCGACGTCAGGATATCTAGTATCGCCCCGTCTACCATGATCTTCTCAGTGGTTTAGAAAAAGATCTATGATCCATGTATCGATGTAAAAAGTGTACGAGCAGGATCCCGATAAACGACGCGTTTCCCTACTTTCGAGAACGCACGCCGTAATTATCTTATTTCAGCGTATGTAGGTTTCGAGGAAGATCTACCGGTCGTCCGATCGTCCGATCGAGATTACCGCGAAAGGGAAGATCGGATCGCGAGGAGGAACGGTGGAGGGAGAGACACAGAGAGGGGTTGATTTTTCTCATTGGCCGGGGGCGTGGGACGCTGTGGAGCCGTGTACGAGCCAAGAAACAAGCCGGCTTCTTCAAGTTTTTACCGGCGACCGGAGTGACTCAGCGGCTATTTCTCATTACCAGACCGATATTTTTGTAAAATTGGATTTTCGTGTGAGAAAGCCCGCGACCCTGACTACTCCTCCTCCTCCTCCACGATGCCGACACCATCTTTGAACGCGCGGCGTCTTTCAAACGCTCGCTTTTTAACTGGGAACAGGAATTCGAGGGATCCGCCGACCCTCCCCCCTTTGCGGCTCGCTTCTCCTTTCGATTGATATTGCACGCCGCTTCTTTAATTCTTAGAAAATTGTTTTTTTTTACAGGCAGATGACCGAAGACTTTATTTTACAGCTTCATCGTATAAAATCCTCTTTAAACGTTATTATTAAAAATAATTATTTTATTTGATCTGAATTCTATCGTATGGTTGCACCAATTTGCCGCAGCAGAGTAAACAGGAGATTAAAAACGAAAGAGAGAGACAGCAGCACTCTGATGTCGCTTCTCACGATTTCGAGACCGAAGGAACGAACGAGAAGTCGGAAGTTCTTTACGCGAAGTTTCGCCACGAAACTTCGTCGGTTTTTAGCAAAAGTGAAAACGCGGGGTTCGGGGGTTGGGAAAAAAGCGAGCGGTTGCAGGTTGCAGCCGCGACGAAGGAATCGAAACGGCGCGGCTTGGCGCGGCCAGTCGGATCCCTCCTCGCTTTCGAATTCAAATGTTCCGCGATCTGGCTTATGCAATTCGGCGATACCAGGACTTTTTCGTCTTTCGGATCAATTGGCCCCGACACAGGGAGAATCGTTTGCGTGCCGCGAAATTTCCCGATGCAAATGGCTTGTAACTGACCCACCGCAGTGTCGGACCAATTTAAGGGATCATTTCCCGGCCCGGCCATACTTCACATCAGAGCGTTGCGACGAGGAGCGAGCCTTGTGATGAATTAGGGGACCACACACGCTCCACACGCCGCCTGCATGCGCATCCTCCGGCTGCAATTTCAGATCGGCCGCTCTCGATTCACTTTCGTCCGACGATTCGATTCGTTCGACGCTGAATACTCTCTTACTGTATCCTCCAACGATTTCTAGACAGATTGCTGGGCACATTTTGACCCGTCTTCGTCTTTATTTAAAGCTGAAACCTACCACCGCCGGACATACGACCGGTTTAATATTTCACTTTGCAATTATTGTTGGAGTGAATGATGATTGAATGAACTTTTTCATTAAGAAGAAGTTACAACCAATTTTATCATTTTTTGCAAAGCATGTTGGTCGTTTTTAACCACTTGCCGTGGCATTATCTGCACGGTTACAGTCATTAGGAGAAGCTTCTCGAGAAATTTTGATCGAATGTTAAAATATCAATGCTGGAGGAACAGAATTACCGAGTACGGCAAAGGGTTGATCTCAGAGGAAGGCTTTAAAAAATATATCTGCCAGCTGGAAATAGAACTATCGAATTATAATAAAACTTCGAGATTTCGGTGGTGTTAGCCTCGCAAAAGTTGACGCGCAGGATCTAACCAGGAGAAGGATCGGTCTGCGCAGGAGGAAAACCAGGTTGGCCAGCGGCGGCTTAATCATGCGCGCCAATTAACTCGGCGGATGATTAATTTTTCTACCGAGGTCGCTTCTTCGACACCCTCACGGGGCCGGTCTCTCCACGCTCGATTTATGGGATTAGCCGCGGTTCGTACAACCGGGCGTATCCTGCAATTGAAAATTCTACTTTGTCACGGGTATGACGAAGCCACGTGGGCGCCTGATTCCGGCTGATCAGCCTTAATTCGGGGAAACCCGATCCCCGAGCTCATCTACCGAAGCCTCGCTTTGATCTCCGCGAAATAAATTGAGTCTGACCTTCTTAAATTCGCGCAGGTGGCCGCCGAAGACCACAGTTGTTACCAGAATTGTCGCGAACAATTTTCTACACATCCGACGAAATTGTTCTCCTCAGCTGCTGCGAGATAATTAACGTAAATGGATGGTCGTCGACTTGTTCGTTAACTATTCTCACGGTAGAGACTAATCGAAATCAAACCTCTGGTCGAAACGGTAGCGTTTCTCGGCGGCCGGTGACCGTGACGAGAACTGCCGACGATTTAGCCCGATCCTGCGATCGTCCGATCGACGATTCGACCAAGCAGAAACTGTAAATCGACAGGCACGTACCCCGTTTCATCGGATCAACTAGGCAACCGTTCTCGAACGTCGAGGAGACGAGTTTTTACCTGGTTGTAGGACTCGTGGGAATCCTGCCGATATCCGTTACTAGTTCCACTTTGTCTAGTTTTCGCGAGGAATCGGCGTTCGAAGCACGACGGAACGTAGCGATATTAATTAAGTCCCGCGGCGAGATCCGTCACAGAAGCATCTCCGAGCGGATGGAATCTTTGATTACTCTTTCGAAATGGAAATTGAGTCTCGAGTACAGTGGAACCTCGTTTATAACCTCCTGCGAATCAAATTACATTTATACATGCAATGTACATTCGAACCAAAAGTTTAAAAAAGCAGTGGTTTAACCCTTTGCGGTCGAGTGGCGACCCTAAGGCGCCGCTAAAAACGATCATGCCAGGTTTCAAAATAATTTTTACCAAATTTACTGATATTCAAAAAATTGTTAAGAGCTGTTAACTGTTGCATGAGTCACAATATTCAATTCCACAAGGTATAAAATGCAGCAGATTGTATGAAATGGAAACATTATAAGTCTGAACAAATATTTTGGATTTCCAGTTAAAATGGCTCCGACTGCAAAGGGTTAAGAAATCATCGATCAATTAAATAATATTATAATCGAATATTATAAAAATATTTTTCATGACTTTATTTCACGTCTTATCCGAGGTTATCTTGGTCCACATCATCTCGGATAATTGACGCACCGTGCTTCGAATCAATGCCAGAGAACTCTCGGACGTTTCCTTCGCTTAATATTGATATCTACTCGGCTTAATATTCATTTCTGCAAGCATATCTCTGCTGGGAATTTTTGCCACTTCTTTCTCGCTTACTGTCAGCCGGCCTATTAGTCTGCTCGCACTCCATCGCGCTATCTTAATTAACATTACCATTCGCTCCTCATTCTCGCCTTCTTTTTTCCAGCTTTTCTATCTCGTGCGCATGTTATACAATGTTGACAGAATAATTCATGGACTGGTATAAGGAGGTACAACATAGCAATAGTGAGTTGGCAGTACGGACTGCATTCCTCGCGCTTTTCTAACTTGTTTCTGCTCTTTTTATTTCTTCGTTCGCGGATCGTTAGATCTGGTTGTACAGATTGAGATGTACTGCTCTGTGTACGCAGCGGACACCCTCTCATTATCAAACAATAAATTCCACGTCTGTTTCTGGCAATTATTCTTAACCCCTTAGAATATCTGACTTGCGATGGATACAGATTTCAAATCTGTCACGCATACGCACACAGGTCATTTATAATTCTGTTCGTTTTGCTATGGATGTCTAAACGTTCAAGCAGACGTATTATACCAAGCTTTCTTTACTTCTACAAAAATTGATAATCCTGACGAGAATCGCTAATACAGCATAATTTCATGTCAAGACGAAGCTTTTTTTTAAATTTAGTGTTTAAGGTCTTCGTAATTAAATCAAATTTTTTATCAAATTGCAAAGTCCGATAGAAGATGAAGCTTTCTTCTCCACGAGTCTCTGGAATAATTTTTCCTAAAGCCCTAGAATTATTCTGAGACCGCGACGCCTCGGTGCTGTCACTTGCAGACCCGATTATCGATCCATCGAGCATGGTTATTGGAAAGCGGCCGTCTCCTGTCGCGTGCAGATCGATTCGGAATCGTCCGTTGCATTTGGCCGGCGATTTCGCTCCGCGAGTACGTTTTCCGTTCGATCGTCTACGCTGGAATGCAGATGGCACGCGCTAGCATTCCGTTGCACGTTAGCCTCATCTCGCTTGATGCATGCCGACACGGCCCATTGAGCCCGCAGCGAGCGGGTGCACGCAGATGCGCGCATCTGCGCGCAGGTGCGAGCGCACGAAATCCTCGAAAAAGGAGGAGAGCACTCCCGGCACTCTAACGCTAGTCACCGAGGACAACGTCTCGGCTTCTTCCGCGTTTTTCGACCGGCCGCGAATTAATCGCATTATTAGTTTTCTTCAACAGTGCACCGCAGTCCGCAGTTCTTGCGGTGCAACACGCGCTTTCCACCTTGATTACGCAGAGAGAATTCTCGGCAGTGTCCGCGCCGCAAGAACCGCTGGGAGTGACTCCCAGCTGCGTGCAAACGAGTCCCGTTGATTAACTCCGCCGAAGACTATTATCCGGGAATAGTCTTGACTCGCCGCGGCCCGAGGCCTGCCGACTAGATCGTGATCCGAGGGTTTCCGATTTCAGCTGACGTGGAACGATTCGATTAACGCGATCCTCGATCCTCGTACCTGCCACCGGCGATTTTTCCGCGAGCGACATTTTCCGTCACTCCCCTTTAATTAGACTCTGACGCAGGCGAAACTTCGAGCTCCCATTTTGGATCTACCTGCCAATCCGGACGCATTGGAAGCAACCCTTCTATCGTCATTCTGCTACAAAAGAGCTCGAAAGACTTTGATCTATCTTCGCGGCTGATATGATTAATTAAGCGCGATCTCTCTATTAGGAGATATTAGAACAGTTGAGCAATATTATGAGCTGCTCGCCACGAATTTCAGCTGGCAAAGTAGAATCAATGGACTGTGGATTTTATGCTCTATGACAAAACTGAGTAGATCGAAGACAAAGCAGTGAAAATATTTAAAGATAATAAAATAATAATATTTAATAAAAAAATATTAATAAAAAAATAATATTTAAAGGGAATATTTAAAGATTTAAAGAACGTAAGAATATGATTTAAGAATACTATTTGCACACAAATCCGCAGTTTAATAATTCAAGGACGACTGCTACGTGTCCCATCGTTTTAAAGGACTCGGCTCCGAGACTTCAGTTTTTCGATGAATCGAAGAGGAGATTAAAAATAGGATTTCTGACACAGTGTAGGTGTTAAATGTGTTCGGCATGGGGAGCGACAGGGTCCCCTCGTTCGGTGGTTGTGTAAACACGAAATTCTATTACCTCGCGATCTCGATTTCATACCGGACGCGGGACTTTTCGGTCGGCCACCGACTGCGGGGGTGGAAGAACGAGGGAGCCGAACTGGCTTCGCAGCTCTCGCGTTACAAACGATGCCGACACCCACCTGTGCCCGACACTCTCTCCCTTTTCCCTTCTTCGTTGCCTACCTGCCGCCCTCTTCTTCTTCTTCTTCTTCTTCATCGTACCGACAGCCGAATTCCATAATCATTCCCTTCGTTTTTTTCCGCAGAGAAACGACCGCTCCATCGCACGAGATTATTATATTTATTATATTTATTATATTTATTATATTTATTATATTTATTATATTTATTATATCAAGGATCAGTTCTTCCCTAAAGCCAAAAAATTAATTTCAATGTCGGTGTTTCGCGGCAAACACCTGAACGCAGTTTGCTATATTCCTAAGAATAAACGGAACGGTTTCGTAGACGCGTCTCTTCGGCTCTAAAGTGAAAAGTCTATCTGCCGGTAAACTGCATCGCGGCGATGCGCTCGGATGTTCCCGCGGCTAATGGAAGGGTTGAAGAAGCCCGGTGAAATTGATGGCGCGAAGTCGTGTCCAGCGAGTTGTCTTGATTTCAGTGGATTAAAGGGAATCAGGGAAACCAGAAGGCGGCGATGAGATTTCGTGTACCGTCTCGCGAAGAAGTCGCGGCCGCAATATTGCACGGTTTATTGCGGGGACGGTAGATGCGATGCGAGGCGACGGCGTTGCATAGGGAGGCATTAAGGCGAGCGCTAAGAGACGGGTTAGACCTGGGCGTCCGAAGGCGTCCGATGGCGAAATTACTGATTTTGTACGCCCCGGGGCATTCATTCCTCTCTAATGTCTCGCTTCCTCGTCTGTTTACACTAGGCTTCTGTTGCTCCCGTCGCGGATGAAAGTGGACTAACGGACGGAAAAAAGGGAACGCGTATTACACACGTGTCTGCTCCGCTCCGCTCTGCTCCGCTCTGCTCTGCTCCAAAGAAAACCGTCTTATTTCCTCGTCTCTCTTATTTCACGGGAATGCAAAAAAAGACGGCTCCCCTTATGTCATTTGCGGCCTTGCGCTCTTCTTCTAAACGTCACCTCAGAAAAATCGAATAAATCTGCTCTCCATAGAAAGCAGCTGAAAACAATCTGCCGAGGCAATGGTCGTCTTTCGAAGCCCGGTAGATGTTTAAATTCGCTAAAGATAAAATAAAATCCGCAGAAATAAACGGTTGTCCGAGTCGCTAATATCAATTCGCAACTAAGTCCTTGGAAGACTCGAACGGCGAATCTAGACGGCCGAAATATTATATTATCGAACGGGAAAATTAATCGATATTCGTTTCTCGCGTGCGTCGTGGTTGTCGGTATTGCGCGTGTCAATCATGTTCGCTCCTGGCCGGTCGGCGCGGCATTATGCACGAAAATGAGAGCGGCGTGTAGCGCGCCGCGGGCGCGAAGCCTTGTTGTACGGTAAAACTAATCAAGCTTCTGGAATTAGCCTGTCGGCTCGAGCCGAGGCAGAGGGAAGGGGCCGTGGAGGGGACGGGGCAGAACGAATAAAAAAAAAGAAAGGAAGAAGAAGAAGAAGAAACGAAGAAGGTTGGGAAGGATATGAAATTTTCCCCGGGGGCGCAGCGGGTCGCCGAAAAAACCGGGGGCCACAATGCGCCCCAATTTTTATTCGAACCTCTCGTTGCTCGTCTCGCCGGGCCCTCCGACTTTGTTCCTTTTTGCCCGGGACTCGAGACGCGAGCACTCGGAATTCTTCGGGCCATGAATGAACAGGACTCTCCGGCATCATTAATTAAACTTTCGGGCTACCGGGCTAGCGGTACTCAACCCGTTTTTTATCCGACCATGCTCCAAAGCCGCCTACTACCTTCAGCCGACTTTATTTATTCTCAAATGTCCTGCATTCTTTCCTATTTCGAGACTGGCGTTGCCCATCGGTGGCTTGACCCTTTGCACTAAAATTTGTCTAATGTACCAAGTAATAACTGCGAGCAGATTTTGCAAAAATTGTGACTTCGATATACAATGTCAAAATATTCATCATTATATGGAATGATGCGGAATTTTACAGGGATTTTGTACTTTCATTTTTAACGATTTTATACGATTACTCCTTACAGTATGAACAAACAAATAATAATAAGAAAGAGATGCCAATGTATTTATCTTGAATAAAATGTCTGGATAAAAATAAGAACAATCTGAAATCAGCTTCGCAGACGCGCCGAAAAATTCGCAGCGCAATAGTTCTCGCCTCGGCGACTCAACAGGGAAAGTTGATCACCGCGATCGCAAGATCCACCTGTAAAGCGGCAGATGCGTCTATCCAGTGTCACTGACATCCTCGGGAACTTTCACGCGGCAGCCTTTCGAAAATCGTGTTTCGCCCGAAAAAATGGCCGTACGGATAGACTCGGTTCCCGTTAGAAAGGACAGGAGAAACTCGAGCGGAAAAAGAAGCGGCGAAGGAGAGAGGCGAGTGGAAAAGAACGAAGACGAGGGTCCGGGGAAGAAGAAGAAGACGACGAAGAAGACGACGAAGAGGAGAAAGAAGAAGAAGAAGAGGAAAAAGACGAACAAGAGGAGGAGAGGTATCCGCGTCGGCTCGATCAAGCGTCGATGACTGGACAAGTTTCCGCGGATGGGTATCTGGTAGGGCCGAGAAATGGCGGCTGAGGCGACAGCCTCTCCCGCCCATCCTCTCCTCTCCTCTCTCTCTTCGCCACTGGCAGCACACCGTCGGAAACCGTCGGTCAAATTAGGTAAAAACAAAAACACCTCACCCTCCGTGGAGAAGCAGCGACGACGGCGAGAAGAGACGTTGCGAGGCCCTCCGGCTTCATTGTGCGCGATAATGGGCCCCAAGTAATTAACCGCACTCCGGCGCGGCGCGGCGTCTAAGCAGTTCGACGTTCCTCGGGTCGCAGAAGTGCGAAGAATCCGTTTGCACGCCGGCGCGAAGCACGGAGCCGACCCACGCTTCCGCTCTCGTGGAATCGGTCGACTGGGTTGGGGTTAGAATTCGTTTCGCTTACCTGTGCACCTCTCCCCTCCTCGATGCCATCCCCTTCCATTTTCTTTATGTTTTAGCGAGTTTCCTCGAGTTGCCCTTGTCACTAGAATTTTACTAGTCGCAATTTCTGATTGCGACGCAATTTTAAGAGGGTTCGCTAAGAGGGTTCGACCTTTGGGAGACCGCACCATTTGTACCTATTATCGATCATAATACTTCTTGCAGGGTCATTAGACCTTTTGTTGCTCCTAACAACAGTTTGTTTTATTTAACTGACGAATTATTGAGCAGTCGTGTGAACGATTCGATTCCAGGTCAAAATTGCCCCAGCTGTCGCTTCGCTAAGATCTACCGAGAATCGTTGCATTTAGGTGCAGGAGAATTTCTTAACGACTCCGAAGAATCGCAAGCTGGAAGGCAACGAGGTTCCGCAGGCGGTGAACAAAGCCGCTGTAAGTACACGTCGTTGGAATCCTGAAAAGAAAACGTGAAATCGGCGCGCGAATGTATCGTCGCTCGTCCGCGTCGATAAAAAACCGGACGATTTAACAGCGAGCACGATGACGTCTCCGAGGCGAGTGGTAATGGGCCCACATCATCCAGCCGGTGGTTAATTAAAACGATCGCTCGGAGAGATCGGGATCATTTGTTTAGCGATCGTGCACGGAGAGTTATCTGGCCGTTACGATCGTGCCGTGTCGGATCGCAATCAGCTACCGGATTTAACATACGAACAAATCTTGCGGAGAAGATAGAGAGAGAGAGTGAGAGAGTGAGAGAGAGATAGACAAAGAGAGAGATAGGGGGTCGAAAGGGGGGCGAATTCGGTGGTCAGACTCGTTTAACAAGGACCGAAAGCGTCGTGCAAGAAATCGAGCAGCGAGAGAACTCGCGTCCTTGAACGATCTTCGGTCCGATCGAAGGATCATCGGATATCCTACGCACCTGCTATCGGCCCTACGATCTCCGGAGATAAAGCCATCAGTTCCGCGGACGAATTTATCACGGGCTCTACAGAGGATTATGTCTCGTAAAAATATCCGAGGATGATAGAAAATAAGAGTTCAATCTCGGCGATGTCTATTCATAAAATTTAAAGGAGCCGAGAGGAACAAATTAGAAGTTTGTCAAGGATTGTGTCCGATGAAAAATCCAAACGATAAATCGAACGTTCCCTGCATTCGATTTCCCTGGTAACGCGAAGGTAAGTAGCAGAGGAAGTCGGGTTTGGAGGAGACTGCGCTCGGAGGACACCGTTCGGCAAACAGGGAACAATGCGTCGCGACGCATCGAATTAAGATGAGTCGGTAGATAGCTACCTGAACTGTCACGCGCACAGTCACACCCCCTCTCGGCTGATGGACCGCCGAGAAAACAATGAGCGCCGGCGCGGCTCGTTCCCGAGTGGCTTGATTAGTCATTATCTGGATAGGTGGTGCATCATCCCGGTGTTCGGCCGTGTTACAAGCGGCGGGATCGCCATTGTTGTGCCCAGGAAAAACTCGAATCCACCTCGGGCAGGAATGAAGAGGAAAAAAAGAAGAGGAGAGGGAGAGAGAGAGAGAGGGAGAGTAGAGGAGGCCGAGGGAGCGCTCGTTTGAGGTAGCCGCCGGCTCATTCACGTTTCGAAATGAGATCGTCGTCTATCCCTCTCCGTTGATCCCGCCTCTGTCTCTCCTTCTCTCCGATTTTTCTTCTTATTTCTCTCTCACCCGCGTCTCATCGTGGCCCCGTGATCTCCGCCACGGTATCACTATCTCCTCTCGGCCTTCTTCTCTCTTTGCATACTAGAATATCTACTCACCGGACCCGTTCGCTCTGAAAAGCCGATGATTCTTAAAACGTTACGTCACGATGCTATTAACCGAGGAGCCTCGCCGGATGATTCTAGTTATTGAATTCCTACGGCGATCTATTCGATCGCGCGCACAATGACTCTCGCTCGATCGTTGCCGACACGGTCTTCTAAATGAACTTTCGTCGTACCGGCTTTTCCAATAACGGCTACCGAATATTTATCGGGAACGGGATACTCCATCTAGGATTTATAATATTTCGATGTCTCCTTCTTTCGTGCAACACCTGACATTGTTTAATTACAATGCGTTTTAACGCATCGACTGCATATACACGTCGTACAAAAGCATAATTGCTTCTCTACAGAAGCGATTATTATACTCCGGTGGTTATCTCACGTCTCGTAGATTCTAACATTGTCTAATGAATCTTAACAAAAGTCGATTTTTTATCGAAGTTATGTGTATAAAAACACGCTGAATGCAAACCTCGACGAACTTGAAAAAAGAAATATACGGATGCGGTTCAGAGATCGCCGATTTTATAATAAATTGCACGGCGGTCTTTCGATTATTTATTGCCCGAGCCGAGATCGGAGATTCTAGCAGGAGCCAGAAGGCACCGAAAAAAGATTCTATTCCCGCAAGAAGAATAAAGACGACCGCTAATGCGGCCAGGAACAAAGAACGAGGAACCCCCGTCGGCTCACCCGGTAGCATGTAATGGCGTCATTTCCTTGTCAGGCGTTTCCGGTGTAAATTAATTTATCAAGAAGCGAGAGCCAGGAGTGGCCCGGGCACCATTTCGTCCTCGCGGGCCTCCGTCGTTAGCCCTGGACCAGCCACGAAATTACGTCGCTTTTTTGTTGTTCGTCCTTAAATTAGGAGTCAATTGGTGTTCCGCGCGCGATCGCCGCTTCGCGCCGCGTCCCGCTGCTACATCGCCCCGAAGAAAATTGGATTTCGTGGCTGGATATGTCCGGGCTCGGGGACGAAATCGCGGCAAGATTGATCACCGTCGCCATAGGAGCCTCTTCGGCAATTTTTTCGCCGGGTCTCGCGAGTCCAACGACGCTTTCTTGCGCTCGCCATTCCGCGTGTTTTCGCGCCGAAAACTCGTCCGCCGTTTCTTGCCGCTGCGTCCCAAGAACCCCGATGCCTCGTCTTCCTTTTCTCGATGACTCTCAGGGATCACAGGATACCCGACCCTGCTCCCGGATCGACCACTTATCAATTTTAACACGTTTGCTACCTGTATTCGCTCCGCGGACCTGCAATTTTCAGGCTTCGCTAGGGCACCGTCTGCATCTTCTATTTCTGACGGAGGGGAAACAAGTTCTGCGGCAATCGAACATGTTCTGTCGAATTGTTCTGGCTGTAGAATTCTGTAGAAGTTTGCTCGTCCGCAGCAAAATGGAAGAAAGTAGAAATCAACTGAAAATAAAATTCTAGTGGATTTCAGAAAGTCCTATAATTCACTAACGTACATCGCACAATTATTGCTAAAGTGTAATTATTAGTCCGGAAAACTACGCAGACGTTTATACTTTTGTAAAAGAAATGAAAAAAAGCAGGAATCAACTGGGGGTAAAATTCTAATAATTGTCAGGAAACCCGGGCAGTCCAGAAAAATGTTAATCATTTCAAGACTTCGATGCGTTATTAAACAAACGAAGATCCACTGTACAGCGATTGCGCAAGCTACAAAGTAGAAATCCGAGTAAGACCGAGTAAGTAGCATGGTTAATGAGCATTAGAAAGTATTTTTGTGAGACTCGCAGCACAAGAGAGCTCGCAGAGGGACCGCGGCAGCAAAACGACGAGTTCGGAAAGGCTGTTATGCATCAGTCAAGCCTAGATCCAACAGAAATGTCTCAATCCGCGGGTTTTCGGGCCTCGGCGGATGTTCCGCCGCTTTCACGGATGCCATCAGGTGTAAAGGCCGATCCGCGGCGACTATAAATAAGCAAAACCACGTGTCGGCGACGACGCGAGGCACACCTATTATTAGTGACAATTAATGAGATACGGTTTCCGCAGGGAATGTGTCCGTGGTAACGCGCGTTCGACTCGCCTATCCCGCCGTGGAAACTTCCTAGCACCGTAATTGCGGCCGCTTATGCTCGTCAAAGTATTCTCGACTTCGCGCGGCCGTTTGTCGCCTCGCGGAACCCTTTCCCCGGAAGATTAGGCGCCAAAGCGAATTTCCCTCCCCTTTCTCGCACCTCCCTCCAGACAGCGATCTGCCAAAAGCGTTTGCACCGTCAATATCCAATTGCAAAATATAACGAGAGCTCGGCATTTGCGTTCGACTCGGCGCGCACCATAGAAAATTCTCGTAGAAATAGTTTTTGAAATTAGTACTTGTTAAAATTAGTACTTGTTAATTTTATGCGGCACGCGCGCCGACGATTCTTCCCCGAGGGTGAAGACAAAGAAAGTCGAATTGGCAAGGATTAAGTAAAGGGTTGACACGATCAAGCAGGTAGATGTCCATCGGCGCGTAGGTTCCCTCGCATTCTAATCCTGTTGTTACCAAAACATTTGCACAGATCCTGTCTGAGGACCTTTCAACCGGAGGACACCATTAACGGGATTATCTCGAAGTTTTGCCAATTCGCAGTGCGAACCGAGTGCCAACAGTCCGCCTAATTCAGCGGTAATATGCCGGAGCGGCGGTCAACGCACCGTAGGGGTCGCCTGGTTTTCGTGGTTAATCCTATAATCCCTGCCCACTGTCACGTGACCGTTTGTGGTGGGAATCCATTAACCGGTCCCACGGGGCCAATAGCGAGATGAATGACCGGGGAACAGGGCCGCGTGGGCATTCGGCAGAAGGAAATCCTCATTGTTTAACCTTCCTGCAGCTACTCCTCCAAGAAGCTTGTTGTAAAAGACCGTGGCGGAAAAGAAGAGAGTCAATGCACGCGCGAATAGCCAGCTTTTACAAGCGAGCTCGATGCTGCTTAGAGATCGTTGTAAATTCGTCAAGATGTCCCATCTGTGGAGGACCACCACGCCCATCCAGTTGCTAATAGTCTTCGCCGATTTTCTCCGCAAACAGGATGATTGGTCATCTTCTGCGGTCGGGTTGATCATTTCTCGAATTTCCCTTCCGCAGCATGCTTCGAGAATTCCTTCGTGGAGAAAAGTGAAGACGCTGGCACTAATTTGGCAACGTGAAGTAGAAAGAGGGTTTTCGAGGGAGTTTCCTTATTTTTATAAAACTATTATTCCTTATTGCTATAACTTATTGTTTCTTATTATTATAACAATAAGTGCAATGCTTTGATAATTCTCAGAAAAAGTTCACAAGCCGGCGAATTAGCAGGTCCATCAAGAGAGCACGTTTCGTTATCCTATTGTTCGATGAATTATTAAATCTCCGATAATATCTCTATCGAAAATAGCATTTATATCTGCTATTTAAAAAAAGGTTCATTTGTTAAATTCTGTATTACTCGAAAAGATAAAAATATTTACAGCCAATTTACCGTTTCAGAAATCTATTCTTCCCCAGTCCTAACGGGGAATCTTCGAGTTCCGAGCGTACAGTTAAATGAGGTACCCTCGAGGTCATGGTTTCCTAGGAAATAGAGTAGCCGAAGGGGTTGTCGATCCCCGAGCAACAGGCTCGGCTAAACGCGCAGGGTAACGGGGCATTAAACGAGGAACCGATACACACTGTCTCCGACAATTAGTCGTAATTCACAGGAAAATTAGGGGGCCCGGTACTGTAATAATCAGCTCCAGTTTCTGCTTGTTGCCTGCGGGCCCAGTCGTATAACCATTATTCCCGTCAACGGTTTTATGGTGTCCGGGTGTTTTACGTTCGTCGGCAAGAGAGAATCGTCGCGATTTTCTCTCACCGACGCTCCTCTTCCCCCCGGAAAGGCCGCCACGCGGACCAGCTATCGTAAATTTTCGGTCACTTGATTTCCGGCGACCTTCGGTATACGGGCTAGGGGCGGACGGTCTCTTGACTTTCGGCGCTTGCGTACGTTTATGACGTCCGAGGCCCAGTTTTATGCATTTATTGGGAGAGTCCTCGAAGGCTGGCTAATTTACGATTACCCAGGTAGCGCGCGTGCTTAGGGCTCACGCGTTTTTATTGCGGCCACGCGTGCTGCACCCTCCGGAGGCCTGAACTCGCGTGGCAAGGGGGTGGCGCCTCGATTCCACGATTTCTGACAGCGAGATTCCTTTCGAGCGTCATTCTCAGGGTACCGAAAAATTCTTATCACAAAGACGATGGAATATACACGGTGAATTTTTAATAAAGTGCTTTTTTGTAGTAGAGATAAAACAGATGAATTTTGATACGCCACAATTTTCGACAAATTAAATAATTTTTCCTCACTTTCTTTAAATAACGTGTCCTAAGTGTTTTGACAGATCGAATGTTATCTAAAAAATTTTATTGAAAATATAATGTTAATTAATAATGTTGTTTTTAAAATTATAATGTAAAATATTATTATTCTGTAAGATTATCGTAAAGCCACGGTAACTAGGAGGTGGCACAGTAATTCGCACACTGATTGCAGGCTTATAAAAAATAGCGGTTTCTGCGTATTGCCTCGAAACGTGACAGGAGGAAACTGCGAAGAGAGTCTAACGTTCCGATGAGACCAGCAGTTACCGCGTCGATCACGGCGCTATCTGCGATCGACTGTTCCTAGAAAGGAGTATCAATCTTGTCCGCGGGTAAAACCAGTTGCAAACGCAGCGAGCTGCCAGCCAGTTGGTGCGACGAGGAAGACGAAGCTCGTGACGCACGGGAGCTCGCTCATGCGGACAGCGAAAACTTGAACTTGTTCTCCGTCGATCTCGCGAATGATCCGTGATTATGGAGCAACACCAACGAACCGTGGTCCGGTCGATCGGTCGAAAAATCCATGGGGCCAGAACACGGTGCGCTGCTAATTGCCGTAAATTTCATCAAAATCTCGAGGGAACAGGGGAACCGACGGAGAAACGAGGCGGGCTTTTTCTGGCTGATCGATATCCTGCGGTTTCTTGCGGATGGTGGAAACCATGGGAGAGAGAGGAGAGGATTCGTGGATTCGAGGCTTCGTGGATTCGAGTTGCTGACATTAACCCCCACTTTTTGATCGTGGCGAGACAGCCCCCACCACCATGGGACGAGGTCTCGATCGCAAGCAAGTGTGGGCGTTACGGGGGCAGGGCCTGCGATCCCACCAATCGGCCAGCC
>CM052154.1:12040179-12055010 GCA_028455555.1 Augochlorella aurata | reverse complement strand
AGTCGGAAACCAATGTTGGCGGAAATAGAGGTGGAGGTGGAACGAACGGTTCCAAGTTGCCAAGGCAGCGTTCGAAGTGTTCGTATCAAAATTTGTCGCGGCGTTCACGGCTATCTCTTCTCCCGTACAGCTGTTTAACCAGCTGTAACGCATCGCGCCTCCCCTCGCGGCACCGCTGGCCGCAGTCTACACGCCGGAATTTTTTCACAAAAGGCACGCGTGCATCGATAATGCGTTGGGTGTTGCGTGACCGCCGCTTCCGTCCGCTAACCGACTCGATTTTTGCTCCATGCGCACCGGAGAAAGTCGGCAGCCACCCAAAACCCATGATACTCGACAGCTCCGACGCCCTGGGTCGCTGCTGTAATTAGTCAAGCAGGGGATTCCTCTTGCGAGCGACGCGGGAATCCTGCTTCTATAGAAAGATCCACGGACCGAGATAACTGAACGATATCAGCGGACATTTATTTGTCGAGGTAGTCAAAGCGGACGCCTGTCATACGCAAAGGATGCTCCTTGACAAAGCCCGTAAACTGTACCATCCATCTGCAGACCGGCCAAGGAAAGTCGACGCGGCGAGAGACAATCGGCGAGTACCTGGCTGCTTAAAAAGTGATTCGAGATTTCACCTGAGCGACGCGTGCTCGACGGTGTCCCCGACTTTCGAAAGAGGCCCGGGCACGCGCTCCCTGTCAAACAGTTCCAAACATTTTGAAAACATCTGAATCTTGTCGCGAGTGGACCACGGGTGGGCGAGTCTCTCCCTCTCTCTCTCTCTCTCCCTCTCTCTCCCCCTCTCTCTCTTTTTGTCGTTTCGGGAGCTATTTGTCAAGCGTCTGCGGAGGCGGCGAGAGCGAGGCTCTCTCTTTCCATCGTGGACAGGGGTCGCGTGGCCAAACAGAAGTCGGTCGCCTGTTTTCTCGGATGGCTGGTTGTAAATCAGCCGCCACAATGGGACTGGACGCGTTTTTCTCCTCGTCTGGGGAAAAGCTGTAGATCTGGGTGAAAACGCCTCCGGATTCTTTCTCTTTGTTCTTCTTGCGCGTCTCTGGGTCTACGAGACAGGGCTCGGGCCCCGGACCGAGCGAGACGGAGAGCTCGACACAATCTCGATCTGGCCCAAAGACCCACTGGCCCTAAATTTTCGAAAACTGTGCCAGCCACGAGAGCCTTTCTTCCCGGCTTTCCATTTTTAGGGCTGTCTACCGGACACAATGTTCTCTGGTCTCCCGCCACGAACTGCCTGGGCCATCATTCGGCCGACGATCACTACTGGTGTTCGTAAGGGTTATAAACGCATAAATTCTCCGGCAATGATGTTCAACGGCTGCACTGGCGGACTCTCGTGACCTGAATTCTTCAAGAACGACGGCCAGGGCACACGACCGACCATGATCCTCAAGGTCGGTTTGCTATGACTCTCGTTCTCTGTCCGGCGATTTTTATATTGAAGACCGAGTTCTGTCGGGGCAGAAAACGAGGTGTTGAAAGCCACACGCCCGATCCTCGTAAATTAGAAAGTCATTAGTGGCCCATCGGAACTCGATTAATTCACCCTGGCGAATATTACACGGGGCACCGGCATCACCAGTCCATGGGAACATCTATACGGGTGTCAGTTGCTCCGTGAAATTCTCCATCGATCTACGAAATTATCCGACATATGGCTGCTGGAGAAACTCGGGGTTTTTTGTCCGATGCTAGGATGCTTCCGGCCATTTGAATATATGCCTCGTGTATAATCCTCGAGCATTTCGTAGTTTCGGCTCGTACGAATTCAAGCTGAAGCTCTTGGAAAAACTGTAATATAAAAACAGATGCGTTCCTGAATTTTTACGAATTTATAGAATCGATTGTATAAAGCAATTGCGAATCGATTGTATAAAGCAAATCAATTCTTCCTTTGAACAGCTTTAATAAATGCTTCAGTGTTTCATATTTCTTTTTCCTGGCTTTTGCACTAAATACGTAAAAGCCGCAACAGTCCAACGATCAATTTCTCTTAAGAAAAGTTGAAAATGGAAAAGAGAAGAACGAAATTTTCTACACCAAATTACCAAAACTTGGTCCCACACGTTCAACAATCCAATTTCCGTTCGCCGAATTTTATAGGTGCATCGGATATGCATATCGCGAATTCGGTAAATCGTGTTCCACTCCTAAATCGACATTCCGCGTAAATACGTGCGGCGAGGAAAATTGCCATGTCCGCGTGGAGGGAGAGATCGGATTGATTTGCACACGGGGCTTAATTACCGTACACCGGCGACCTTATCCGAATAATATCCAAGAATTTCGAGGAGCGAGGATCGGGAATAGTCCGTAACAAACGGACGTGACGTGTGTGGCGCTGAGGAAAGGGGTCAGCCATCGTGCGGAGAGCATTTAAAGCCGGATAATTACAAACCCACCCCTCTAGGTTCGGTCCCCGGCGTGTGTGGCGTCGGTTCAGAGTTCGTGGCACACGTATGAATTATGAATTCGGTGCAGCCGCGCCGAACGGGGCCGGTGCATCATTATCCATCTGGCGCGAGATCTCGCGGCTTTCGCCGAGTTCTCCGGGAAAAGGAGAACAGATCGTGCGGGCAGAGGCTAATTGACAGGATGGTTCGTTACCATACGGGGGGTCCTCTCGATGCCGTGGAATTCGGCCGACACCTCCTTATAGAGCAATTTGCGCGGCACAATTTGCGGATCGCCGAAAGATCCGCGCCGAAGCCTGAGTCGAGAAACTTTCGGACAACCGTTCGGCAGTCGCACATTTTTATTACAGTCTCTCTCTCGAAGCTTTTGAGGCTCGCCGATGGAACAGTTTTCGGTACGGCGACTCATTTAGCTGCAGATATTAGTCGCGCTAGCTTTTACTTTCGTCGGGGATTGTTGAGAAATGTTCGCAGAAAGTTAATGCTCGTTGCGGGGTTACGTCGCCGCGAACAGTTAACTGCCTGTGAACACTTCGTTTCCTAACTGGAAACGTTTAGAGAGTCGACTCTGTTCTTTTTTTCTCGGAGGATTTGAAGTTTCGACGGAACGTTTGACAAGCTGGGAAAATGTCGAATACAAAGGAGAAGGTAACGCTCTCGTTATGCTGTTTGAAAATTGTTGAATATATTCTAGGAATGATTCCATTTTTCCGAAGGTCCTGGAGAATGTCTTTGACTGCAGAACCACGGCTAGGCTCGACAGAGAGAGATTGCAGACGATAAAAGGTAGCATTTCTGATTTAGGATGGTCTAGGAAAATATTCACAGAGTTTTGTGAATATTGCAAGGACTTTTGGCTTGGATAACTCGCGAGAAGAATCGAGAGGACAGCGAAAAATTCAAAGAAAATGAGAAAGACGACGAAGAGAAGGTTAGAGTTCCGATTGATTGCGAGTGTGATTCAACTTGTAAGGAGGAGGTTTACATCGACGGAGGAACGAGCGAGGCGAAGAAACTGCAAGTTGCAGAAAAGTCTGCTGCACGTGCAGGCAAGCACCGTAAACTATTTCGTTATTAATTAGATGCGAAATGATTATTTCTTTAACACAGATTACAGACTGACAAAATTGTCGAAGTTGAGAGCGATTAGATCGAAGAATGAGGCAGAGAAGAAAGAAGCGTTGGCGCGTCAGTGCAGAAAAGAGAAATTCTTCACTGCTTCGATGAAACTGAGGGTAACGTATAACTATTCTAAATCAATCAACTCGCATAATTAATCGGAAGATATTTTAGACAAGCTTATTGTGCCAACAATGGGGTCTCACTTGTCACTACAAAGAAAGAATGCGCCTACGTGAAAGTATTCGTTTAAAAAATATTATGAGGTACACGGTGAATTTTTTAAAACAATCTTTTAACATTAGGTACCAATTATTGCATCGATTATTACTACCTGTGTTTGCAGGATACAATCAGAATATAGGATCCCGAAAATTCTACCGACAGACGCCAAAGTGTTCGACAAAGTCAGTTCTCTCTTCCTTTAAAACAGAAGTCTAGAAAGTAAAATTCGTTCAATCATTTTACAACAGATTTTGAAATACGAACTCGACAAACGAAAGCAAATGAAACTTCGAAAGGAGAGGATGATCAAAATCATCCAGAAGATCGTCGAAGAGATGCAACCGACGAAGGTGTGTTGCAGATTCAGGAAAGCAACGAGCGAAATCAGCGACGAGGAAAGTTCCATCAAATTTCCTTCGGAGGAAGAGGCTAGCGTCGATCGGAGTTTGAAGAGCTCTGAAACCGAATTCGAGCAGAAGGTATTATTCGTCTGTCTTAATTTTGAAACAAGTTCTGCAAGTGATTTTTAGGAAGGCAACGAAGTAGCAAAAGATTTTGAGAATTCTGCGAAGCCTGACGAAATAAAGAAGCCAAAGAAGGACAAGAAGAAAGCAGCCGAGGATGTCCACAAGAAAGAAGATGCTTCCACAGATAACGATAACGTCCAGGAAGTTATGCCAGTTAAGGAAATCGATTTCAGCGAAACGCAGTCGTTCCCAAAAGACAACTGCTTTTTCTCGAGCCCAAACATCGTCACTTTCGACGTGAGAAAAATTAATTTCGTCTCGTCAAAGGCGAGATTTAAGAAAAATCACTGATACTTTCTAATAGAATTGCGAAGCCGGCAAGAAATACTCCCGGAGGGTGCAGATCACCAACAAAACTTCCAAATGGGCTTACATAAGGTTCAACAAAGTCTACACCGACATCTGGGAGCCAGAAATCATCGGAGTATTAAGATTAGGGATTCTAAAATGACTTTCAAGTTAAACAGCACAGTACAACAGACGTTTCTAAATCAGATTGACATTATGGACGCAGCGAGAGTCAATCCGGGAATGCACTCGACGATCAACGTGAAATTCTCTCCCATCTACGACGAGAAAGTGACGGCGGAGATTTCTTTTCTTACATTGAGCTCCGATAATACGAAAACTTTCCACGAATTCCGTGTTCCCGTGGTCTGCAAGCCCGAGCGAGCTCTGCCTGTCGTTGATCCACCGGAGATCAGGTGACAGGGATCGATATACTAAATGAATTTTTGGTATTCCCGGAACGATCTCGAAGTTCTTTCGGTTAACGTTCGACGAAAACGGAGACAGTGGAAAGATAAAGAGTAGTAATTATACCTCCAGGTTCCCCACAGCTCCATCCTGGAAATTCGACGACCCTAAATTCGGCGAGAAAACGCTCACCATCACGAACGAAGGTCGAAGATCCTTTGGCGTGCTGATTGGAGAGCGAGACGACCGTGAAGATTGCTTTCTGTGGCACTTCGACCAAGCAAATGTTCTAGCTGCGTCGCCTTCTGTCCTCAGCGAAGCTTTGAGTACCTGTAATTGTTTCGCAAAGTCAATCAGAGCGACAGACAGACTGTGGATCCTTACGCAAAGTCGTGCAAAGTATTCTTCTCGCCGTGTTCATTTCTATGGAATTTCGTGTTAAATTTTCGAAACCTTAACGATCGCGTAAAGATCCACGAACTAGTGATAAACGATTGCAGGATCGATTAGGATTCGATTAACTTTCTAGTTAGAAACGATGCGAACGAGGGCGACGAGGATCCTGGCAATGCACCTCGAAAGTTCAAACTCATCGAAGTCCCATCGAAGGTGAAGTGTCAGCTGAGGATCACCTTCCGCCCACGCCATATTGGGCTGCACCACGAAGTCATAGACATCTATTTCCGCTGCAGTCGAATATTCCACAAACAGGCACCCTGCGAATATTATTCTAATAATTAATTTAGAAACAGATCGTCGATGATAAAAACGAATAAAAATCTTCTGATCAGGAAATACCGATTTGGGCAGAAGTCACCGGCCTCCAGATCCACGTAGATCCACCCTGTATCGATCTTGGCATCGTTATGATCGACGTCGATGTCTGCCAACAGAATTTTGATGTCTTTAACAGCGGTGTGTTTCGATGCGTACCTAAATGTTAGTCTAAGACGATGGAAATTGATTACCTGAGAATTTTAGGGCGTTCCAGTGTCCAGATTTCCACGAAGACTCCAAAACAACTGGGAAATCAGGTTGTAGTTTATCCCAAGACCACGATGCTACAGCCTGAAACGTCTTCTCGGATCAGCGTTAGGTTGATGCCCGAATCTTCCATTCTGCACTTGTCTAGAAGGTACAATCGAATTAGTAAATTGTCGTCTCAGAAATATCGCATAAAGAGAATATTTTCCGTGGTGGAGATCGTCCTCCTTCGATTAATTGATTCTTATTCCCAGCTTTTACGATCCCGTATCCAGCATGCTGGAATTTCCACTGCAAGTGCAGATGATAGCTCGCGAGGAAGACAAGCCACCGCCGTTGATCTTAAAAGTACTCGCCACCTTGACCACGTGCCACGGCTTAATCCTAGGTTTCTCCGATATTCTAAAAGATCTATCTCCTGAATCTGAGAAATCTTGATCATAAAACGGGAGCCTCTTTCGCAGAGCCTGCGGAAGTGAATCTTGGCACGGTGTACACACACGAGTCAGTCTACACGGAATTAACACTGACGAACGACTCTCTCTTGATCCAAGAGTACGGTTTCCCTTCCCTGCCAATCTTCATGGAGGTCCAACCAAACCACGGGTTTGGGACTATACTACCCGGCGAGACTGTCAAGCTCCACCTGATTTACTCGCCACGTTGCACCGATATCCCTGGAAATGAGATCGGAGCGAACGGGCTGGCCGACGCGCGGAGGTTGTTCAATTTTAATTAACCACACAGAGATTAACGTTCTCCTGATCGTCGAGATGGCAATTAGCTATCCAGCTTTCAGATTCGAGCAGTCACCCTTGCGGAGCTGGCTTCTCAGAAGAAGGAGACGAAGATCGGTGAACCGAAAGAACTGGATCGAGGTCTTCCTCCGCCTCATGATCGCGAACCTACGGAAATAGTATTGAAGAATGACGAAGAAGGCCTCGAGGACGGTAGCAATCCAGCAGATCGTGTAGTCAGCGACGAGTCAATGCACGTGAAAGAAGCTCCAGGTGAATTATACTCAATTAAACGCGAATAGAAATCGCCCTGATCCGGCGCTACCATAGTTGGAGCAACTAGGCCGCGCCTACGAGGGCAAGACACGCCTCGTCCGCAAATAAAAATGGCAGAGAATATTTTCCATAGCAAATTGTTACCTCAGACTGCGGTCGAAGCAGATATCCATTTGCGTTCGCCTGATTTATTTTAGAGGAGACTGTGGATTCAAGCAGATTGAATCGGAGGGACAGCAGGCAGCAGAAGAACAAGATCAACGTCCACGTACACATCGTGGACACGTTCTGCGAGATGAGCGAACAGATTCTCGAGTTCCCTGCAACACCTTGCGGCTCTTTTTCCGCGGTAGCAAGCAGTCCAGTCACACATCTAAATGAAAACGGACACTTTGATAGCCGGAGAGACGTCGGGGCTAATGAATAATAAATTGACTCAGGTCTCGGCGCATCTGCGGGCTTACAACACGGCCTCCTACCCCGGCTGCACTTGCGGGATCCTGAAGGATCAGGAGAAGGAGTTCACGGCGTGCTTCGAGTTCAAGAGTTCCTCCGGTCGTGTCAAGATAACGCCGCGGCGTGGCACCCTGAAGAGCAAACAGTTCGTCAAGGTCTTCTTCGTGTTCGAGCCGGGGCTGCCGGGCAGCGAGCCGAAGATTGATGAGTCGAAGAAGCCGGAGAAATCGAAGAAAAGAGACAGATCGAAGGAGCCAACCGTTCAAAGTAAATTCAAGATTTATCGTTCACGATTCATCCAGTTCTTCCTCGTCGAAGGACTGATTAAAATTGCACCGATTTTTTCTATGAAAGAGGCCAAGAAGGAGAAGAAGAAGACGCATGAAAACGAAGAGATCCCCGATGCCGGCAAACTGGTGGAGGAACCGTCTTTGCTCGAGACGTTCGAGCCTAGAGTCCTCACGATATTCGCTACATGTTTCATCGATTTGACGACGAAGGATGGCCAGAAGAGGGAGGAATTATTGTTCGTGAAGTTGGTGTGTCCTGTCACGAGGCCGGAGATCGTGATCCTGGACGAGCATCTCGATATTTCATTCGGACCGACGGCCATTGGAACTTCTTCGAGGAAGATCTTGCGGATTAAGAATATTTCCACAAAGTGGGTTCGATCAGTCGTAGTTGCTAATGACAATTTAACGCGCCGAGCTACTTTTCTAAATTTATTCAGGAGCGTTAAGGTAGATGCGAGTCTCCTGAGCCCGTACGGATCTTTCTTCGCGCCTCCAGGGAAGACGATCGAGACTGGCTCGATCCTGAATCTCCCCGTCACTTATCAACCTACGCATGGTCTAGAAGAAGAAGTAAGATATCCAAACTTTCATTTATATTTCCCCGTGTTAGAAGCTCCTGTAGGAAGGAATGACAATAAATTTCGTCCTCGGTGTCTTGCTCTTGAACACCCACGACCAACCGTGTCCTTGAATGTGTTTCGCGACCTCGGTATTGTATCTTCCTGGCCCAGGATGAATTTTGAACGGAGGTCCTGGTCTCGCGAAGTCGACGTTGCTGTCGAATGGATAATTCTTCGCGTTCCTCGGTTTCCTGGGCGACTTAGGACTATAGTGACCAGGTCCTGGATGCTTGGGGTCCTTGTAGGACAACGCGAGTTCCTGCAGCATTAATCTGAGCCCCGACATCTTGGGAAATCTGTCGGAGAACGTATCCGATAAAAGCTAGATCTAGTTTCGTGGAAACTAGATTTTCCTCCGAAGTATTCGAACGTCTCGAACACTTGACGATCGTAAATCTGCTGAGACTACCTCGGACAGGTGGTCCAGCGTCCTTTAAAATAGTTCGACTTGTGCAACAGCTTGTCGAGCTCGCTTGGCAACGATGTAGGCCAGTCGCCATGATCATCCAACTTCGCGCGCTTCTGATAGCCTATCAGAGAGCTCTCGTCCCTTCGACCTACGGAGAATAATAATTTATTAATCGCTAAAAAATCATCCAACTTGCATTTAGAGTTCCCGATACCTGTGAAGAGATCGTAGGGGCCCCTTTTCCCAGTGACTTTCTGTAGGAAAGCTTCGAGGGTGTCCGGATGCTTCACCTTGTACCTATTCGGAGAATCATTATGCTTAGGTATTTCTCAACAATTGTTCAAAAGGCTTTGAGGATCGTTTTCGAGTACAGATTGCACGGCAGGCTCCAGGGCTTCGAAGTTCTGGCAAATCTAGGCCGCAGACCATCGTACTCGAAAGTCGGCACGCAGGACGATCCCAATCGCTTCTTCTCGTCCAGATAGTGATAGGGGTTCTTCCTCGTGTACCCTGAACAAGACAGACAGTTAGCAACGTTTGCTAAAAATTTTCAAGCGCTTTATACTGGTCTTTGAATATTTTTACCTGGTCCAGGGGTGTGAAATTTGAGCACAGGTTTGAACCGAGACACGGACCCAAAACCCACGTCGCTCTTCACACTTTTGCAGCGTTGCTCCGTTACGTCGTCGGGCCACTGACGGATTTCATGGGTTCCGGGCCCTAGCCCTGTTCGCATTCGTTCCCTTTCCTCCACGTATTTCTCCGGCATTTTGTCTCCCATTGTCGCAGAAAATTCTGCACTCTCCAGCTCTTTTTTCCAACTAATTTCGGCGATAGAATTACTCGGTGCTTCCATTTAAAAAATTGTTACCCATCGAGACGTACTTCGTGGCTGCAGACTTTCTCGGCAAAGGTGGAAGATCGTATGTACCAACAACAGGTGCATCGGACATGCCCTGATAAAATTTTGGATGCATTCCAATATTCTTGTCGCGTTTCATCGCGCTGTTGAACGGCGGCGGAGGGACGACCTTCCGAGGGACTAGACATCGGCATCGCCATTTCAGACAGCAACGACAGAGTTTAAAAGATACCGTTGTGGATCTACAGGGCATTGTGATCTGTCTTGACGACACCCTACACGTCTGACTATCAAGGGATACGAATTTAATAATTTTATATAAATTTTATCTTCGGAACTTCTACTTAATTATTCTCATAATCTTTTTGCTGTTACTTCCCTTGCCAGAATACGAATGTTCCGTTTCCAGAGTTTCCGTAAAAGGTTAATTAAAAAAGGTTAATTGAAAAAGGTTGAATCAGCTGCAATTTCAAACATACAATGACATTCGATTCCGATATCTATCGATTAATCCGTATAAACTCGATTTGAATCAGTGAAAGTGGGGGTGATGGGAACTTCCGACTCCATTGTTGTGCAAAGCGATGTAAAATATCAATATCGTTGTTTTTACGATTAATTGAATTTGCAATGGAGAGATCGAGGTACTCGATTATTGTGCAACAATGAAAGTTCGTAATTGAACGCTCCAGTTGTCGATGAAGTAGGATTAGCGAGTAGTTTTGCTTCATTGATTGGAAAACTACAATGTAATTCACTAATTACGATTTGATTCAGGAGTTTTTCGAGGTGTCCAGCTCTAGAACGAGGACAAGGTGGCGTCTGAGAGTAAGCGGCCGAGGAGTGCTGCCATCTTATGTCATGAAACCTCATTTCGGAGTCGCTCGGCTCGAGGTTATCGACGACAAACCCGTCGAAATTAAAATATCCGTAAGTTCCCACTACCGATTTCTCACACTCCTTAAACAATTGACACGATCGATCCCTCCGAAAACCAATTTCGAGACCTAGCAATACCAATCGGAATAAAACTATCGACTGTTGAGACTGTCGAGTCGCTAGAGAAGGAACCTCCAAGTACCTTCAGAAGATAAATTAATCTTCGGAGAAGTCAGAAATCTGCGATCTCCAAAATTGAAAAACGACTGATTTCAATCATCGACGCAGCGCTAAATAATTAGGACCAGTCGCCGGAAAGAGTACATTAATAAATCGATATACACGTTCGCAATCTCGAGCAGCAGCCGTATTATAATGTAATTTTCTCCATCAGAGAAGTTGCACCGATTGCAATTACAGAATCGTTCGGCAGTAACATGCCAATGCCGCTGGCTTTTAATTAACATCGGCCGGATGAACCCGCGACCGCGAATAAATCATAGAATGGTTAATAGCCGACGCGTAATCATTTCGGAGTGGACGCCTATTGGACGGCTGGTCAGATAAATTGCGTTATAGGTGCCATCCCGAATTACCGTCGAGCAATTACCGGGGGGAGTGTAATCCGAAACATAGAAATGATAACACGCGCCAGTTTAATTCCAAGTTCGTAATGCGCCACGGCCGATTTTAATCGCGATCGTGTAAACTCGTGGAGAGCGCCGACTGCCGAAAGATTAATACGCGGATACAAGAGCGGACATTAATTAGTCGCGATAGTGCCAGTCGGCTGTGAATTCATTAATTTACCCTCCCCGATTTCTTATCTGTAATTATAAGTAATTACGCTCTAGTAATTGCCGGGGCTGGTAGAACGAGGAAATCTCATCTGTAACTGCTTTAATCTCAATTAATTCAATTACTCGCTGCTTTCGCCCACTTTTCTCCGCGTTTCCTTTATTCCCTTCGAATAGAACT
Organism: Augochlorella aurata; assembly: GCA_028455555.1. Lineage (NCBI taxonomy): Eukaryota > Metazoa > Arthropoda > Insecta > Hymenoptera > Halictidae > Augochlorella > Augochlorella aurata. The sequence continues at coordinate 12,043,526 of CM052154.1, read as the reverse complement.
CGATACTTGGTACATCGGGGTCTGAGATCATCTTTCCCGTATGATACTGATCTACCTCGGTATCGAGATATCAAAGGTAATTAGAGCATACGATATACTTTGATCGGAGCACTCGTTCCGGGAATTAAAGGCCTCTGGCATTATAATCTGCTAGGCAGCGAAATTAAAAAAGCTTACCAGTTTGCCTACTGGCACAAACGCTTGTTCAAAGTCCCGGAAATAAAATGAGGAAGGTCGCAGGTCCTTGATAGGCCTTGATATCAACTAAGTATCATATAATTTTTATATGTAATTTTAACATCCTCTTTTGTTGCTTCTTTTGTTCCTTTGAGACTATTGTTCCTCCTAGCGAGTACTATATAATACAGCAAAGAAAAATTCGAGCTTCATTCTTTTGGAGAGGGTCAATTTTACACAAAGATTTTTTAACAGATCGATCGAACGCGTAGAATTCCGCTATGGTGATTGCGACATGAAATTTGTTGACAGCCTGTACAACTTCGAGCAGAATTTCGTCGCATAAATCTAGGGTGTTTTGGCGACGCATAAAACATGACCCGAGGATACCACGGCGCCAAGGTTGCACGGCACAAAGCAACGAATGGCGCAGCAAAGCGAGATAAAGCGGCGGCCATTTGGAAAAATATTGGAAATCGCGAGAACGGTCGCCCAAGGCGAGAACGTCGAAGCCAGAACGGCGAACGAGTACAATTCGATCTGCATCCCCGTGGCGTGCCCGCATAAAGAACCCCATGCAAACACCGTGTTCCGCTCGAGGAATCTCGCAAAAGGATCTGTTCCGATACACGAAGCAAAAGGATCTCCTGTTCCGATACACGAAGCAAACGGGGGACGACGCGGGCCAGCAGCTCCATCATCGTCAGCGACGACGGGAGATTACTTGCTCAACTATCGCTAACACGCCCACGCAACCGTGAAACTTCGGAGATCGGCTCCCACGAATTTTATTCGAATTTTTCCTCCGGGGAATATCTCGAGGACGCCGCGCTTTTACCTGCTTTTCCCGCTCATCGAGCTTTCGCCGCGAAAAAATTCGCTACGCTTCCGATACCGTTTCTTTTACTTTAGTCACGGTACAATCGGCATTTGTTTGCTCCATTTCGATCTTGACATTCTTTCAACTGATTTCAGAGGATTCCGTAGTATCATCGAACCTCGAGGACTTTTTAATTGGCCAATCGTATCTCGATTCGGAGACTGAGTTATTATAGTTTCAATAATCTTTTAAAGGCTTCTTTATTTATTTTAGTATTTATCTTGAGTCGAATTCATATTTTATTTTGCTAGAATTTGATTAGAATTCGACAGGATTTTGGTGACGGAGTTTCATAACGATTGAGCGATGAATCTCATAGGATTCATCGAGATTTCAACGATGTCTCGTTTCTCTTTTTCGTGGAGTTTGATGGAAGTTCGGACCACCGATAGTGGTCGGTTACATGACAGCCAATAATTCTTCGGAGCGCCAGCACCGATAAAAGGTCCGATGGAACCGTGTAGCTAAATCTACACGAGTTTGCACTAAACTTTTCAGACGTCTGAGGAACTTTACAGTAAGAACTATGGGACGGAAATAATAGCTCTCCCGGATTTATAAGAAACAGTACGATGAATCGGTCCTTGAAAATTATTATTCTTCTTCTAAATTATTATTCTTGTTTTAACAGCATTCGATAAAAATATATTTAACGTTCACAATTGGTCTTAGCAAAGTGCCAATCGATTCGCGCCAAAGTTGTAATTGATGGTTCCGAAACAGCTCCAGGTGTCAGATCGCTATCAGTTTACCCCGAGGATTAGCCTAATCCATCTCTGAAGAAATAGCTGCTACCGTGAGATAGTAGCAGCCAGAGGTCTAAACAAATCCCGTTCATTAGACCGGAATCTTCGAATCTGATCATCGAGAGAGGCTCAAAGGGCAAACATACGAGCGGATCCACGCAACTTAGCCATCGCCTGACCACGATCAATTAATAAGGTTCCCCAGGCCGTATCGTTTAATTACAGCCTATTTACCTTGGCGAATCATCCTGGTAATTGAGTAAGGTCGGGTTTAATCGGTCTCGTGCGGCGTTCGTCGGGATTCTACTGCAGAACATCCTTTCTCGTTGCCCAGTTTACACAATTACCACATTTGTCCAGTCTCCAAGTAATGTGGACCAATTGATTAGCTTATTGCGAACGAGAAGCTCCACTGATCACGATCGTTGCGCTACTTTCCACGATCCGTGATGGTCGATCTTCGATCGCGTCAAATTCGGCGCAGGATTTAATCACCGTGATATTCGTATTGCCGGAAGCTCGATCACCCGGTCAACCAATTTCTCTTTGATCGTAATTTTCAGTTAATTTGGTCATACATATTAATGCTCGAATCGCTGCGCGCTGCCGTCGGCGCTCTAATTAAGTCCGTAACAAGGTGCGTTTATTCGACATTTTTACTGCGCGGCACTGTGCGCGACGATATTTTGAAATTCCGAACACTTCGAGAGGGAAAGAGATTTCTTGGAAACAGAGTTTGAAGGCGGCGAATGTTCGGCTGCTAAAAATTCTATGCATCTCCCGCGGAGCAAACACGCTCGGCAACCGTGCGAACTTCCTGCATGTTCGCGGAGAACACACTAAACTAGGAGAACTCGGGCCGCAGAATCCGCGCCGAGTCCGATTAAATCATTCGCAGCCGACAGGCACTAAATTTTCCATTTACCGACGCACCGACGACTATGCATCACCGTCGCCTACCTGTTTGCTTACGCTCTGCCACGGCGGAAAATTGATTTCCAGCTGCAGAACACCGGCCCGTGTCCTCTGGCTTTCCGATTCCGAGTGAGGGACACGCTCGAGGGTACTATTCCGGCGGCGGCGGCGGCGGACGAATCGCCAAGGGAACCGCGGAAAAAAGGGAAGTCCGACGGAAAATCGTCGAAGAACTTGCGGCTCGACGACGCGCTTCGACCATGGGAGCAACTATTGATATCCGAAGGAGGTCTCGCGAAATCCTCGCATCCGGAATGTTTCTCTTTCTCGAATCTCGACGAGGATATGCGGTTGCTGGTGCCCGAGGCCAGAAAGGTATCGGTTTCCGGAGGATCTACTGTTTGTAGAAACATGAGAGCTTCCTCTGATAAGTAAAGTTCTTACTTCGATATTTCCTCGCCGATGAAAATTCATGAAAATGCGTCGACGTCCGCGATGCAGTCTGAAAAAGGAACACGCTATTTTTCCGCACAGAAAATTCCCATGCGCATCCACTGCTTTTTAATATCTCCCTTCCGCTGGATAGACTGTGCACAGTTGTCCAGAAAGTTCTCCAATTTGTTTATTTT
>CM052154.1:12017242-12040079 GCA_028455555.1 Augochlorella aurata | reverse complement strand
TTTATTATCATACAAAATAAAACGGAAAGTAACAAAACAAAGTATACAAATACGTCGATAAATATAATAGTTAATTTCATTGCATGGTAACCAAGGAAGATTTTATTCTTAATTTTATTCTTAATACAGAAGTTTTTCAGTGTACTGTCGTCCGAATTGCTCGAAATAATTCGAGACATTCGATTGTTCCGAGCCGGAACCGAGTCTCGGCTCGGCGCTGATTTCGAGCCGCTCGAATATCCGAGTATTCCGACAGCCTTAGTCGCAACACGTTGCTCGCGGGTCGCGGACGCCCCGAATTACGATGGAATTCCCGACGAATTCGAGAGCTGCGACGCGACGGCGTTCCCCACTTTGTACAAAACAATGTGTCCGTGACGAGATTCGCGGGCCGCCGCGCGTACACAATTTTTACCTTCGCACCCTTCTCGCGCGGGATTGAACGGGAGAACTGAACGCAGTCGTAATGTAATTAGCACGCGGGAACAGGAAGCTCGTCGAACGGACGGCGCGTTGTAAAAGCGTTCGTTTCCATAATTGGAGGCGGGACAATTGAGCGGGACGAACGCGCGAAATGTTTTAGAAAAGTTCTATCCCACTACCCTAGGAGTTCGCGATTCGTTATCGTCACATTTAACGGCCACGATCGCGAATCGTTGCGGAACCGCTGCTACGCTCCGGAGAAACAGTTCCGTTGCGCGCCCCGTTCGCGATTAACACACAGAAGCACGACGAAATTGGAAAAATACACTTACCAGACTGTCGAGAGTCTCTGGATCATCTCGAGGAAGCTATCGTACAAGATTAAGGATCTAGATTGAATCGATCGGATCCGATCGGGAAGCTAGACTTCGGCTGTCAGTCGATTAGCGATTCGTTTCCCCATTTCTACGATGTAGACAATCGAAGAGTTATTTTCGTTTGTTCGATTACTATTTTACACCTATATCGATTCACCCTCCTGTGGCCAGCCGGGCGCCTGTATGTTTCCCGTATTTTTTCCCGACGATTTTTACGGTTTCCCGAGTAGAACCGTGAAATTTGATTATCGGAGTTTTAGTTCGCGGAAGCTGTTCCATTTGCGAATCAAAATTCGATATACTGGGCTTTTCACACCAGTGTAAAACGCTTCTTCGATCGTTTCATGGACAGATATAGATGGTTCTGTAAAGGAGAAATGAAAAATCGTCTGTCTCTGGAGGATTGGAATAAATTATTGGCTGCCCACAGGAGAGACGATTACGCGCTCGCCTAGGAGCGCGTCCATCGAATGATATGACGAGAAGAGATGCGATTGGTAGTCTCCCTATTTTAGAATTAATTTTACAATTAATTTTACAACGTTCGATTCACTGCACGCGTTGTTCTCTCGAACGTACTCTAGCTTCGGATTACTCCCTAAAGCATACGCGCGTCGATAGACTATAACAGACACGCTCGACCGGCGTCTTACACTTAATTAATGCCCCGTCGATTATGGGAAACGGTTCCGATGCGTCCGTTGATTAATCGAACGGAATCGACGTTGATCCAGGAATCGTGCTCTTCGACCCGTTAACAGTTCGAGTGTTGCCTCTGCGAGCCGAGTTGTTCTTTTTCACTCGAATTTGTCCGTCGACCGCGTTAATGGATCCGGAACGGAATACAACGAATACATTTTTATATGAAAATTCAAGCCGCTTCGAAACGCGCTCGAAACGACCCTGCCGGGTCGCTATCTCGCCGAAGGGTTTAATTAAATGCACATCGTTATCGGATCAGGCCGACAGTTTTCCTGGCTGGCTCCGAAAAGCATGCAATAACATTAATGAAAGTCACTCCCGATAGAAAACTCGTCAAAAATATTCGACGCATTTCCAGCGACCATTGTTTACGCTCACGGAGCGAAAACGATCCTTCGGGTCCGCGTGCCCCATGCACCAGCACGCCCCGTGAACACCCCTCATTCTAGAGGACAAGTCTACGCGCAACACGTGTGCGTGTTCGACAAACAAAATCCACAGGATTCGCATTGTTTGAATATGCACAAAACAATCGCGCCGCAAATATTTTTCGCGGAGCTTCGGCCCGGAAAAAGCACGTGCGGGCGAATTATTTTAAAAATCAAATTCGAGCAAAACGTCGCAACGTTCTGCCTTGCTTTCGAGGATCAAGTTTTCCAAAATGGGCAGAACTAAATGTTTTTAAATAATTCCAGATCTTTTTATCGGCGATTTCTCGATCGAAACTCGGTGTTCCTTGAACTTCGCGGAGAAGATTACTCTTGGAAAATGCGTCCCGAATATTTTCCCGAGCTTGTCATCTCGCGGAAGCCTTCTCGCGATCGCCGGACGTTCTTCGAGGGACTGTTCCGCGTATATTTCCGATTTCCAGCGCGGCTGAAAGGATTCGTCTAGGCTAAAACGAAAGTTTCGGTCCCTCGGCGCAACTTCTGAATTAAGGCGCCGAGATTCGCGGCGTCCCGGGTTCCGATGGACAAGGGCCGCTCCATCCGGGGCTGAAACTTTTTCCCTGGCAGCTCGCAGAGACCTCGGTTTTCCTTCGGTTTTCTCTCACGCTCTCGTGTTTCCTCCCGTTAGCGTTTTACCTGCGAAATAGCTGCCGTCTGACGTGGGCCGGCCACGACGGAAGAAGAATCAAGTCCATCTGAAAGCAGACGCGTTCGAAATGGGGCGGAATAGAAACGGCTCGATTCCGGCTTTACCCGGCCACCCACGCAAAGCCACCGTACGCCGTTTTTCGGGACCGGTGTCCATCGAGCGAACGCGTGGGACGCGATCGCCCCTCGCGATACACCTTTTGTCGAGTCGAGCCACGTACAGCCTTCGCCAAAAGCATCGACGTTCGCGCCAAAATATTGTATTTCGCACTGGGACCGCCGGAAGATTTACAGTCGTCGACAGATATATCTGGACATCTCTTAAAGCGGAACTACTCTCTTCAGATTTAGCCCTATCCGATGATGGAAGGGCTACTTTACTAAACAATGCGTCAAAACATTTGTCTAAAAACAGCAGTTAATTTTTGATTATTATTTTTTCTCATTCCATCCATTTGCTACTTTCGCAAAAATTTTTCATATATATAATATATAATATTTATTCCACGTACATTTGTCAAAGACTGTCTGTCCATGATGCTCTACTTCCTTTACTCTACTTCCTTTCTCGACTTAGAATCCCTTCTACGCGCGTCTGGGATCACTGCATGCACAATTTGTCGCGAAACTCAGCAAGCGAAATCTAAAATAGCGAAAGGGTTACAAAGGAACTCGCATTTGTATTTGACTCCTGTCTCCGACAGTTGACGCATACGACTTTCGCATACAAATCCCTGGTCCAGTGATCTCCGCGATTTTCTATTTTCCACGGATGCTTCTGCCCGAGGCTGTACTTGTATTTTTCTCGGAGAAGAATCACATAACCGTTCCGTATTATGCAAGGACACCACGAGCCAGCCATTCGATGGCTTCAGTCCCGCTCCTCCCTCGCATTTATACGATTCGTTCAAGAATAATCGACTCGGAAAATCGAAGATGTGAATTTCTCTCTCCCGGTTATACCGTCGGGTTGCTCTTATTTTCAGAAAAGTTTAACAAACACGAATCGGATTGTAATAGGACCGACGGGTTTCTCATTGGGTTACGGTCGCGTGATTACGTTAATCGAGCGGGCAACAACGCGAGGGAGAAAAATCGTATCCGCCTGTAGTGCGCCTGGAGACAAACACAAAAAAGCTCCAACAGAAATTCGAGAGACAGATTAGAAGGAAAGGAAGAATAGAGACAGTGGTGTTCGCGCGCGCGCGCGTGTGTGCGAGAGTGTGTTAAAAAGTGTGAAAGCTGCGACAGTTGATTTTTCTGCTTGTTAGGACGTCCAACGCGACGACATTTCCGAGAGCAATTCGACGTCGGCGACGTTGACGCGACGGGAATCAAAGCGACTGGAAGAGACGGTGAGTCGAACTCGGTATTCCAAAAACGAATTCGGACGAACAAACAAATCAGAGAATCCGTCGATTACCGAAAACGTCGAAATCCCGTTACGTTTCTGCGACACTCGGCGCGCGGCCCGTCGCGAGAATTGCCGGAATGGGAGGTGAATCGGTGAAAACGACTCAATCAAACCGGAACTGGCCGTTCCGTTTTTCGGTTTACCTAGATGGAAATCGTGCTCCGTGCCCTAGACGTGTTTTATACGTGTGTGTCGGGTGCTCGTAGAGTCGTACACACTGCCACGGTGTCGCACTATAATCTGCCATTTGGTCGAGCTTCGACGCATCGACTCCCGGAAGGATATTCGTGTCCGTCATGATCTTAGGATTATCAAAGAGCAACGATAAGATTGTGCTTATTCGGTCTGGAAAAAGAGAAAACGATCAGGCTTCGCGGCGACGTTCTTATCGAGGATGATCGCACTAGCTACAGTCGATGGATTCAGGATCGGAAGCTCGCGAAGCGAAATGGTAGCACGGTCTACGCGCCGGTACTTTCGCTGGTGCGGTGGAAAGCTCGAATCAAATTCGTCCGAGCAACTAAATCCGCATCCCCGAACGAAGCTATTTACATCAAACTATTTTGCTTGCACAGAAAGAGAGAGAGAGAGCCCCGGCTCGCGTAATAATCGGCTCGCTTTGCTTTGCTTCCCATTGTGCGAACTCTGCGCCCGAGTTTCTTTGTTCCGCGCTCACAGAAACTGGCCAATCGAATTCGTACGAAACAGATGGACAAAGCTCGCCCGTAAAAAGCGTGAAATGCTGCAAATAAGAGCACGTTCTCCTCCTTGATAAAATATTAAACCGTGCAACAAATTTGCGACAGAGTTTCTCCCGTCCGAAGAATCCGGCGACTTAAATTCGATTAAATTAATATTTGATCCCGGGGCACGGGCGACCGCGCCGTTCAATTTTCCACGCGACCTATTAAATTAGCTTGTCCCGCAGTCAATGCAGAATTTTCAAAACGACTGCTCAGCGGAACCGGGCGACGGCAGATCAGCCGTGAAATCCACGGAATTTCCGAAAGCGGTTCCGATTGGAAAACTTTGTAATCGCTCGAACGATGAATTTCCAGCGCTGGGAATTGGATCTGGACTCGCAGGGTGTTACGACCGGGCGCCATAATGCGTCGACTGAGAGCGAAACAAAGAGGGGGGAATCTGTTAGGCGAAACCGATAATCCGCGGTATCAGCGGATCGATTTCCGCGGGATCGAACGGCTCGCGGGGCTCGGCGTTCTCGGAATTCGTTCGAACCGGCTCGTAAAAGAACGGGCGGACGCGTAAAATCCTTTTACGGTGTGCACACGCGTCGGCCGTGCGCCGCGACGGAATTTATGGCCGCGCGATTCTGTTCCAGGACGGTTCCCGAGGCTCGTAAAGCAAATTCGAGGTACGTCTCGCTCGTAACTCTTCGCGAACGGCGTCGAATGATGTTCGATTAGTCCGCCCCACGGGAATTTCGATGATCGAATCGGCCACGGGACCGTGAAATTCGGGCGAGCTAACCTGTTGACCGGCGCCGATTTTTCTGCCCGCTATTTTCGACTGCCGCGAGTTCGTTGTTCCCGCGGAGATTTACGGCGTTCTCGTTTTCCTTTCGTCGCAGAGCGTTCTCTCGTAGACGAAATAAATTTGGTCTATTACGGTGACTTTTATAGACGGAGGTCTTTATTTTATTTTCATTCGGGAAACATTCTTCGGTCGTTGGAACAAAGCTCGCTGTTATACGATTTCATAAACGAACTTGTCACGGTTGCTCGACGATTCGGCAATGCTTCCGAACGGATTTCGTAAGAAACGGATTAACGTAAGCGCTGAAAGCGACGTCCAAGAAGTTAGCGTGCAGCGGCTATGCTAAACTGTTGCCAGTCTTCTCGCTCCCGTATCAACGTGTTCGACGTTTCGTGGGAACGTGGGCGCAAGCATTACGCAAGAGCAGCGTTAACGCGTTTTCCCCGATGAGCAGCTGAATCCGATCGTGGCTGAAATTGCGCCGTTTGAACGCGTCGAGTACACTCGGCGGAAACGTATGTTTCTTGTCAGCAATTACGTGTTGTAAGCAAACGCACGGGATGTTACGCTAAGGGATGCGATTCACGATTCATTGCGTGCAGAGTGTACCGCCTCAGGGTACTATACACGTGTACCCAAATCAATCTGAAATTCAAAACAGTGATTCTTCGGCTACGGCTGCTGCTTCGTATTACCTTCATGGGGAGGGAACAAGTGAGCGACGGAACAGAAAATTCAGTGAAAAGAGAAATAAAGAGATAGAGAGACAGAAAGAGAGATGATGACGAGGTTGTCACCTACGAGATTATGGGTGCATGCACGGTCTCGACGGATTGTGTACCTGACGCTGGTCGTTCTGGTCTGACTGAGACTCGGGTATCTCTTCACCGGCTCCCTGTAGCCTTTCCTCGGGCAGCAAATCCACCATCTGCAGCAGGCTGCGGCCAGGAAGCTTTCTCGAAAGTGCTTCGACATGAACCCGTAAATGATCGGATTTATGCAACTGCGAAACAAACGGATTTCGGGAAGAGATCAGAGCTCGATTACTCCGGCAGTGCTGCTTGCTCGTCTTCCTTGAGCGCAGACCTTTCGATGGATTTCTCTCGAAGGATTTGATTCGGGAATAAGTGACCGCTTACTTTGTCCGCGGCACCGCTTCTTCCGTTTTTCTCAAATCGTTTTTCGTTTTTCTCAAATCGTTTTCTGTCAGAGACTCGATCGAAATCACGGACTAGTTTAAATCCACGCACCGTTCTCTAACTAGTCGATAAGCAGAAACACGTTGGTTATCGACAAGTAGCAAGACCATTAACATTTCTCAGAAGGAAGTAGGCGAAACGTGGGTCGATATTAATCGTCTGCAAATCGCGTCGTGATTCGTGATAGGAAATTAATTAAGCGAGCAGCTGCGCGTTGATATTCCAGCTACAAGAATTCAGTCAATATCTGATAGAAATAGGTAAGAAAAAACGAAAAACTGTGTTGAATGTACTCATCTTTATAGCCTACTTTTTTCTATAAACTCTTTCATACGATGCTCCGTGATCGAGATGCGTTAGAAGTTTCCTCGCGCGGCAAGTAGAATAAACCTGGCATGGTCAGACGCGCGTTGCTTTAAAATTATTGCCAAATAAATTCAGGCGTATCTCGCGGAGCAAAACACATTAGACTAGATAGGTTTATCGAGAAATGATTCCGCGAGCAAGGATGAGTCGAAAACGCATAATCTCGAGCGACCATTTTCTTCCTGGCGATGTTTCCCTGCATTGTTTCGCGTCGCATAAACGCGACGATAAAGCGTCGAGTCCAAACGAGTAAAAACGAGAACAAAGGTTGTAATAAACGCGAGGATTCTGTGGTTTAACGAGACAATGAACCGTAAAGACGTGACGTGCGTACCTGTTAAAGTAAGCCATCAGTTGGAAGGCGGTGTTCAGGTGCTTGTGCACGCTGCTCTTCTTGTGCGGCAGATAACCGGAAGCGGTGAGGATGTTGTCGATGAGGATGGGGCCCCAGCAGATCACGAAGAGCACCACCACGGCCACCAGCATCTTCACCACCTGCCACGGGGACAAATCAATGGATCACGCGAGTCCGAGGATACTCTAATTATCAGGGTCTCCGAGCCGTGTACCCCTTTGATCCAACAAGGTGTAAGGAGACTACAACCCATCCGGAGACTTAATTACTTCGCGCTCATCAAGCCCGGTGACTTGGGCCGAGTTTTCAAAGAACCGTCTGTCCCCGTGGAAACGAAAACGCCACTACGAAGGGAATAGTGTTCCAACGCGCGCGACAAACGGAGACTTTTCATTAATTTTTCTCTTTCGGCAGAATTTAACCCGTTTGGCCTGCATCCTATTTCTCTCTGTCGACGGCACGCTATTATTACCGCTGCGCTGCAGGACCTTGTGCATTTACGTTCGCGGAGAATTACAAAATGCGAGATTCCGGGGAAATTTAATGTCTTTTCGCCGTTTCGAGAGCTTCGAAGTTGCCAAGTTTTAACAGGCTCGGAAAAGCGCGGTTAACGGATTTCGAATATGCTCGGGTGCGTGCCTTTTTCTGCGGCAATCTGCAGAAATTGCAATCGGAAAGTTTATTTGATTAAAAAAGTTGAGCTTCAATCTGTTAATTCAAAGTTAATTCGTTCGGAGCATACTCTGTTTGGAAATGGAAATATAAATAGTCGCGGAAAATATAATTTCGAGCGTTTAGAATTGCGGATAAAAATAAATATGTATGCAAAATGAATATGCATGATGTTTCTTCATAGTTGTAGCAAGATGAGTAGCGAACACTATGTAGGACACACGGGGGAGGCCTTACGTGTCCGAGAGCGGCGTTCCAAGTGCACGACAATTACCATTTAAATGAAAGTGGCGACGATTTGTTTAGGCAAATTGCTGGAAGGTATTGGCGACTCTTACCAATTTCAACGGAGCTCCAGACTTTTCGAGCTGACGGAATTTCCACGCTGTTTCCTGGCTTGTTCGTTCTAATAATTTCCGTTCTATCGCTTTAACGACGCGGTAATCAACTGCCAACGATTGCAAAGGAACAGTACTCGGTTCGAGTACTATGCGATGCTGCTTAATATTATTTTAGGACCATTGTGTGGCACTTCGGGTTACGATTACGACGTTTGTTCAAACGATTCGGAGATTATTATATACTCTAATTGTCGGAGGTAAAGTATGACATCGAAATACTGTTATATCATTTCCTAAAATAACTTTTACGTTACCGTTCACATTTAAAAAATTGTTTAATTGTTGTATAGTCGCGAGAAGGAATTTAATATGCGTAAAATTGCAGTGAGTCATATAAAATGGAAATACCGTAGGTGAGAAAAACTATCTTGAATTTAGAATTAAAATGCAATTCCAGTGCAATGGGTATTAGGATTATAGAGACCTCTACTTCTTAATTTATAATAAAAATTAAGGTTGCTTATTTCTTGAAATTCAAAATCGTGGTATTATTTAATTGGTACATGCAATAATTTTTATAAAAATGACTGGTACACCAAAGTCGCGATAGACCACGAATAAAAAGTGCCTTCTCGTCTATCGTATAAAATAATAAAAATATATAAAACTAAATTTTTACTAGAAAACGAAACGCTAGATCCACGTGTACCAATTAGAGGTTAATATACGTATATATAAATCGAAGCAATCGCCGGAGAGAAATGAATCGAATTTGCGGAGAGCTAAGCGAATCTGCGACGCACCTGCTTCATGGTCCTGGATTCCTCTTCCGTCTGTCCGTCTTCTCTACAAGACCGTCTCCCGTTTCGCATGGCCTGCCTCTGGGTCATGGGTATCGACTCGGTGTCCGCGTTATTCGGGTTTAATCTGGAACACATTGTACCCGCTCGAATTAGATACAGCGATCGGGTTTCTCACGTGAAAATGCGCGCAATTCCGTTCAACCAGCGCAGCACGTCGGCGTCCCACCACTGTTCTCTCCTCCTAGCCATTACCCAAATCCATTATGCGCAGGATGTTCTTTCGGAATGCTTGTTACGCGACCGACCCGCAGATGTCGCGTATCCCGGGATCGTTCCCTGGATCACGGGTCTTATCAAGGATTCAACGCGACCCGATAAACCGTCCGAAATAAACGCTAGTCCATTGTGCCGGGGAAAGAGACGCGAACACGGTGCCGCAGTTTTGCCGGTGGAACTTGCAAATTGCATCAACGGAGATTCCGTCGTTACGGTCAACTCGGTGATCGGCTTCCCCGAAGTTTCTAACGAGCGTAATAAACGAGGATGGATCCAAGCGATGCACCAGGATCGATAACGAGTCGCAGAGGATCAAGGGCTCCCTTTGCATTCCTACGATCTTCTTGGCACGATGACAAGTTTATCGAGAGCATCGCAATATCGTTCTCGAACGACTGCGAGACTAGACGATTAGCGGTATTGGTGAGCACGATTTTTACTAGGTATTACGCTGCGGATATTTTGGCGAATTTATCGTTTCCAAGGATCGAGCTCTCGAGAGAAAACAGAATCGTTCCTTTTCCAAGACGTTAGCTCTTCGAAATAGAAATTTGCTAATGAAATCGAAAATAGAAAACTCGTTCAACCCTTCTATGCCCTTTAAACCAGCAAGAAACCATTATTTCTGCCACAAGATGTTGCAATTGCTGTAACAGTCTGTAATCTAGACTGGTAACAGCGTCTCTTATTTATGTGCAACATTTAACGTTGTTGCAACTACGTGGAGAAAATATGTACCTGGGCAAAGTGTTTTTAATTAAAACTGCCGACCTGGTAAAGAAAATATAACGGAATCGAGTGGTATGTACTCGACAGAAAATATCTACAAATTTGCAATTGGTCCTCGTTTAAATAAAAACTCGTTCGGTCCGTTTACAATTAATTTAACAAACTTTTTAGTGGGTCGAATATGGATTGATTTAAACGTGTACTAAATCCAACGAAATCTCGTATGATTTACAATGCGCTAAGTTCACCCATTGATAAAATAAAGTTTACTTCGATCCTTGCTTCTATAAATATTCGTACAACAATCTGAAGTTACTCAGAATCCCACGAAATAGAAACAAACTACCAAAATGCAATATTCGCTGTGCCCATACGCAAGCGGAGTTAACACTTTGCCGGCCGCTGTCACGCTGGCGTGACTTTTGCTCGCCAACGATTATCATGTTTCCACTATGCTTGTTAGTGCCCAGCACTAATATTTTTAAGCTTAGGATTTTTTGACTAACTAAATTGTTATGCAGTTTAGATGTAAATTAATTTTCCTGCCGAGAGAACGCATACTTTATTGCTTAATTTTGGATTTGCTTCTCTCGGCCTCAGTAATGAGTCGAGAAATGAGCGGCCGGCAAAGTGTTAATAGCCAATACACGTTCCGACCAATTCGTCCAGACATTGGGAGCACCGAAATCTCTCGCGGAACAAAACGCTCCAAATATTTCATCGCGCTCATTAATTTCTCCCACCCGATCAATACCGGCGCTCGGCATCGATCATCCTCTCGCAGCAAAGTTCGCCAGCATTCTCCTAAAGAAACTTCCCGTCATTGTAATAAGTCGATAGCAGTCCCAGCTGTATTCTCCTTGAACCGGCAATTTTTAATCCGCCCGAAACCAACTTCCCCAATCCGACATTCGCCGAGGAACAGACTCAGACGTCGGTGATACTCGGCGCTCTCTGAAACTCGAATTTTTCAACGTCTTGCAATCCGCCTGTTCCAGCACGGAGTTCGCAAGGTCTTTGGAAGTTCGCTTTCAATTGGCTCTCGAGCTTCGGGGAACTGCTGTTTAGCCACCTGCAACTTTTTACGAGCCCGTCCCGGAGCCGGAACGATCCCAGTCCGTCTCCTCCGAGAGAAATCCCGCCGTCTCAGTTGAATTTCATACGGTCCCGGAGCTTCCTTTTGCCCATGGAGGCGCTCACCGAAAGAAAAACGAACGGGCGAGGGTGTCTCGCGGATTAAGAGAAATATTAATATTCTGCGAAACGCAACCGGACCACGTGACTCGCGTTAACTACGCGCGTTACAGGGCTCCGCTGCCTCTCCCCCACGCGCTCCTAATGGCCGCGCTAATTAAAATGCAAATACCCCGCGCGAAACACCGTTCCGCGGACCACACCTTCCTAATACCATTGTTTATTTCGCCGCGTTCGCCTGCCATCCCGGAAGCAAAACCATCTATTTCTCCCGAGAGGATAAAGGAATTATTTGGGAAGAAGGTCTAACGGGACGCGGCGAATACACGAGATTCCGGAGGATATCGCCGAGACGATTCTTCGAGAGCAAAGTTATCCGGGGGATGAATGGAGGAATACTATTCCTTCCGACGTAGAGGACTACTCGAAAACGCGGAGAGCCTTCGCCTTGAAAAGTTAGGCGAAATTGTGTCATACTCTCCGCTGTTTCCTGTCTTTCCATCGCGTTTCCTGTATGTTAAGAAATCTCCGACATAGAGAGATTACGGTTCTCGTTGTGGAAGAGATTAATGAAATGGTTTCCTGCATTCTGGAATCTCTTTTCAATTTGTTTCTACTTTAAATATTTGGTACGCGAGCGTAAAAGGCGAGATTCCAAGGCTTTGTTCCGCGAAACGGATTATTGAAATGGCTTTCCGGCTTGTATGTTTCGCGAGTGCTTATGTTAAATCCCAGATTTCAAATTTGTCGAGAGTAATTCGCTAAATAAAAGTAGTTAATATTTTATGTTTATATTTTATCTCCGGAATTAAGGGAGGGAATGACAGATGCGTGAATGGGTAATCTTGCTGACATTAGACAAAGGGAATCGTGCCGAGGAAATGGAATCGGCGCAAATCAAGGCAAACGTTCTTCTGTAGGATATCCGCTCAGTCGGGGAAAGTTTTCCATCATTTTCAGCACGGCTCACGGGGAAAAATTCTGACAAGCGTAACTGATGCACTCGGCTTTCCAACTCGGCACACTCCGGTGTCCCTTCGAGACGCCAGAGTTAGCTCGGCAACACTTGAATCGATACCCAGACCGACGAAACTTATACCGGATATGCAGGCTTCTCTCGCCGATTGATTCTTGTCCTTCGCGAGATCCTTCACGCTGCTCGAATACTCGTTCACCTTTTCTTGTGTCTTTTACGCTTTTTAAAAGAGGTTAATCGCGTTAAGATCCATGTTAGGGCGTGCTTAGAAAAGCTGTCTTCACTCCTTTCACTTATAACAAGTTTGTACCCCGTTGCACTCGAGTGGCTACACTGAGAATGCTTCATACCATAATTCAAAACAGTTATTAATTTTCAAGTAATTAAAACTTTGTCTGGCACGGTAACGATCTCAAAAATTTCATAAAATTTAGGTAATTTATTTGATTAAATTACGAAGATGAAATAATCAGTGAAAAAGTTAAGATTATAAACTTGTAATAGATCTATTATATCTGTATCTACATCGTCAGTTTTATTAATTTTTTTTATTTAATCTACATCGTCTGTTGAATTAATTGCAGTATGAGTAAATGCACCTGACGTCGCGCAGGCAAACGAAATGACAAGCATCGCGTAGAACGATATTCTGGAGATGAAATAGCTTCGAGCGCAAAGGGTTAAAACCCTAGGCCGGATTTTTCGATGGAATTTGTCAACTCACGTGTGTCGAGATGTCATGTGGTATCGGCGTTTCATGACGCGCCAGATTTCCCAGCAGATCGCAGTGTAGCAGAAAGCCATGACAGTGACGGGCAAGATGAGAACGAGCACCAGCATGTAGACCTCATGAGCCAGCCATAAAAGTCCTGCGTCGGAGTCCCTGACGCACCAATAAGCGATCACCCTGAGCCCGACTTCTTTGTGCGTCTGAAACAAACGGCGGAGATTTAACAACGAAGATCTCTATCTTCCTAAAGTCTTAAAAAGCGTGCTCGTAGAAGGACGAACGGTCTTGAATGGAGTCCGTCGAAGAAACCCGGCGAGCGAGGCCAATTAATGCGAGTAATTATAAAAACGAAAGCTGATACGGACCGGGAGTCCCGCGCACGGTTTCCGCAGGAAGTATTTCACGTCGCTTTCCAGTTTTTATCGTCCGGGCAGGAAATTAACTTCGGGTTCGAGTAATGTACTGTACGCGTAAAACGAAGAATGCACTTTTTTCACGCAGATAACATTCAGAGTTGTCGAAATAGAATTTCCTGCTTTAATAGCACCGCGTTTAATTAACAAGTTACCCGTTTAACCGCAGCATATTTTCTTCCACTTCGTCTAGATTTCGTAATCATTTTCGTTAAATAAACGACATCAATTTGACGGAACGTTTGTGGCTGTTGCTTTGGCAGTGTTAAAAGCGTCTAGCTCATTTCGCCGAATTGTCAAAGCTTCCGAATTTTCCATCGATCCTTCAAAGAGACGATTGGAAAGCGAACTACCGAAACATCCATTGCGGCGACAGGTGTTTTACGATCCAGGGCGGAAAGGTTTATTAAAACGTTGGAAATAGATGTGCTCGCGCGCAAACGATTCTCCGCGGTCGTATAAGACCGTTTTACGGCCGCGCGCGAGGCATTTATTTCACGAGAAAGCGAAACCACAGTGTTTCATTAATTCTTTGCCGTGGTCGTCAGCTGTTTAACGCCACGGAGGAAATGTAAATTGGCTTTCAATTTGAATGTACATTGCCGGAGATTCTGCCGTTAGTTCGTCGTGCCACCAAAGAGAACTACACAATGATGAACTATCTAGGAACTCGACGTACGTAACTCGGCCGAAACCACGCCGTTAACTATCTCGCCGCGAAACTTGCCTTGTGTGTTCAAAATGTGCAATATCTATGCGATAACTATACAGTCTGGTCACGGTGCATTAACTTTGACAACCCCAGATAACAGATTCCCAGTGTGCGCGGAATTTTCAAGCGTTTTGTGCGAGAATTAAAATCAATTATAGGGAATTCTAGTTCTTTTTTCGACGGAGCGATTGTCCGTTCGACGACAGAATATTTTTCCCGATTTCCAATATCGTTAATTAAACGAGAAATCGAGAATTCGCATATAGATCCGTGGATCGATCGAAATTTATGAAAAACATGTACGACATGCACGCGCGGGATAGTAGAATTTAATAAAAATAGGATTTAATTAACTAGAAGGAGAATTTGGACCTCATTGTTCTCCTTGTAAAGGCAGAATTTAATAAATTGTCAACGACGAATGCACGAGCCTTACGAACTAAAAGAACTTCGTATCTCTGTCATAAGAGATAAATAATTATATGATAATTATATCATAATTATATTAGAGCGAGGAATGCGAGCGGACCCTGTGGCTGAAGAAAATTAATGCTCACCTGGGTGAAAATCATCGGAATACCGAGCAGGAACGAGACCACCCAAGTTATAATCACGATCTTTCTGGCTTGGCTTATTGTGCACGTATATTGTGCTCTCATTGGATGAACTATCGCATAATATCTGAAACAGGAATAGAATTTCCAATTAGTTCGGCGTGATTACAAAGTATCGGCTCCTATGAACTTCTAATAATATTAAAAATACTTCTGCAACTATTGTACATTTATCATGGAAACCACAGGAGCTGATCCATAATCATAGTCATCTGGACGGTATACCGTTCTCGAGCGAGATATATAATTTTTCTTTAAACATTTCTCTTTGCAGATCCTTATGCAAATAATCATTTATTCGCAGCCTAACGACCGCTAATACCTTCGGCAAGAAATAAATCATTCGGCCGCGAATATCATGGAAATGCAAGCTTCTTACAGATAAGGTGAAACGAGACTATTAAATCTAAATGACCGCGGATCGATTTTACGAACGCGATAAATTATAATCGAGTCAAGGATCTCAATGCAAATTGAATTCGCTTGGAAACTAGTCGGCGGAATTGCGCAGGGACTGCTGATCTCAGCTTCTTTTCACGATAGGATCTCTTTGAGCAGTTTATTTGGGCTTCGTTCCGTGGCATTTCGCGCATCAAGCATGCACAAAGATATCGTAGTCCGGAAAGTTGCACAACGCCTCGAGGGATTAGAAGTTTTCACGGAGCAAATCCTATGGATCGCGACAACGCGAATCCCGCGGAGGCTGCGGGCTTTTTCGAATCCCTGAGATTATGGCAGGGGCGAAACGAAACAGAGAGAAAAGGGAAATGTGTCGAGAGAGAGAGAGAGAGAGCGACAAAATGGCGGGCGGTGTAATGGCGCGAAAAATCTCCGCGAACGGTTCGGTTTACGAGCGCGGTCATTTCCGGGTCCATTCGCTCGCGATTCCTTTTTGCTCTCCGTTAGTTGGTTCCACGCCTTCGCAATTAAGCGGGGAGAGGGCCGACTCCGATTATCCGGCTCCCTTTCGACAGCTGCCGTGAATGCAAAAGCACGCGCTCCGATTTCCCGTCGATCAGCGCGCGTGGAAACGAAAGCGTTTCGTTCCGATTCGTTTTCACCGCGGATCAAACTCTGCCGGAAATCGATTCGATCGCGGATCTCATCCTCTCGTGACGGATCCACGGGTCGTAGTAAGACGATCACCGAGCCTGGGAGAAGCTGCAGACGACTCGGTTGTAACTGTAGCGTGAAACAATCGGGGATCCCAACGTAATTAGAATTTTCCGACGAGGAGAGTGGCGCAACTTCGAGCACCGTGTTTTCTAAAAAACGTTCAGGGGGTTCTCCACTTCCAGGCGAATAATAATTCGCTTGTTTCCCGCGGCGGCCGCTCGCAGCGCGGTATGAAACACTCGAATTAAAAGTTTGCTTATGCTTGCGGCCTGATTGCCTCGGGTAAGCGGCGCGAGAGGTAAGCAATTTCGGAACCACTGCTTCGAATTGTTACCCGGGTGATTATAAATTTCTGGAAATAGGGAAATTAACCAGGCTTTGTTCCCAGCATAGCAATTTTCTGAGGATGATCAGAGAATTCCAGAGAAATGTCAACCACGACTACCAGGAACACGGTGTCTTTCGAGGACAGTTCAGCCCCGCTGGAATTTCGAGAATTCGATGGCAATCCGACACGCGTTTCTATCGACAAACGCGGTCTCGATCTTCGCGATCTCTTTCAGAGCGACATGACACCGGCGAAATGTTCCGCCGCCGCAAAGCGCGGCGAACAGAATGGGATAATTTGCGAGATTTATCGTTTCATCGGGTCGCGTGCCTGTCGCGATAAACAATGGCGAGAGGCGTGTAAGGGGATGCAATCGAATCAACGAGGCCGAGAGGCGCGACGATAAGGAGCGATGCGATAAGGCGCGGTTCAATTTCCCCTGAAGTCGAATAAATTTTAAGCATGCTCGCTCGTGGTCTGGGAAACGAGCTGTTGGCTCGCGCGTTCCTGAAGGCGTCTTGGGGGCCTATTTTATCGGCTCTCTATTAAACCCAGACGTGAGCGGCAAGAGCAAACCGAAACCTCTCGGGAGAAATCATAAATCGGACGATGGTGATGGCTAGCCGTCTAGCCTCCAGCGACCGGTTTCTAATTGTGGAACGACGCGACGCGACGTGGCCAACAGGGAACGTCATCTCAGAACGAATCCGAGGAACCGGGAATTAATTTCTATCTGCTAACCATGACAGACAAGCTGCTTTCATTTCCTCCTCCTCCACTTTCCAGCGAACGTTCGAGACGATTAGACAAATATTTCGCCGAGACAGTGACTAACGAGGGCAGGTGCATCAAATTGGATTTATAAAGCGAAGGAGGCAAAGATACAATCAAGTGGGTTAAGATCACAGTGGTGTAAGCGACACTTTCGAAAATTTTAACCTGTCTGAAAATGTAATGTGTACACGTCGAAATGTTGAAACGTCGAGTGACAGAAATTTGTTACTATACTGTGAAATAAATAAAGCTATTATAAATTAATTTGACTCTAAATTCTCTTAAGTATGTTCATAATCTAATCAATTGCTCCGTAGAGAAATAGAAAATCCGAAAGACGGCCTCGCGAATGTCCAAAAAATGAAACGAAAGAATGGACAGAAGAATGATTGCACAACGTTGACGACCTCAGGAAAATACAGAAAGGTAAAGGCAAGTTTTCGGTGTCCTTTAGCAACGTCTTGGACAACAGAGGTCGGACAGAATCGTGCGAGGGAGTTTTTAGAGGCACGATAAGGGACAGTGGGAGGATCAGTCTGTCGAAACCTTCCCCGACAAGAGACGACAATTCGCAGGCCTTCGCGTGTCATCAGTCCCGGAGGGTGGTGGAAAACAAAGGCAACCGTATCAGCTGGAATTGCGCCAGAAGATCGAAGCCTTCAGACGAACACGTACACGCTTAGACAGTGGCCTCCTCTCTCTCCTAGGGGTCGAATACTTTCCTCACGGGGAAATTGAACCGGGGACACCCGAGAAATTCGAAAGAGAATCGTGCAATGATTTTTATGCTGATTACAGTTTGCTAACGCCGGAGTCGAGTGCCGGGGAAAGCTGACTCCTGCTTTAAATTGCCCTCCCTTTCAGGGGAAGCCAGAAGATATATAAGGCACGAAGAAAAAATACAGAGAGCCGAGACGAGAGGGTTCTGTCAATAATTAGTCCTTTTCAAACGAGAATATTTCTCGGTGCATCTTCTGCTAAATGCAACCTACCTAGCTTTTTCTATAAAACGAGATTATATATCGAACATCGCAAAAGCCATTCACGTGCTGCATCGAGACAGACTCGCGATTCGTATTTCCTACCATTTAGTAGAATTAACATAGAATATGAATTCCTTTAAATTAAATGAAAATCCGATTCGTATCATATTTCCGGCATGAAAGTAAATGCAGATGTGGGATGAATATAAATACCCTTTTCCGGAAATTACTAAGCGCAAAGAGGCGCGTAGCTGTGCAAATGATAGGATAAGGGGTTAAGAATTGAAATTTAAATAAACGATAAAGGGAGGGCCGTTGTAGTTCGAAGAAAAGATTTCACGGCTAAGGAAACGCTGGCTGTCGCCAGTAATCGAGATGCGCGTCTCAGGCAGGACAATGAGAAAGCTTCCAGCGCCTCGGAGATTGGACGGTCCTCGCGTCTGACTAATCCAGGCCGTTTCCACTGCGGCCATGTGCGCGACTGCTCGTTCATCAAGCGGGACTTAGAGCCGCGATATTTCCGAAGGCTGCTCGATCATCGCCGAATCGAATTCTCCTTTTGCACGCGATAGATCTCTCTTTCCCGAGAAGGAGCGCGCAATAACCGGGCGAAAATTTATAATCCCCCACGCGCCATTAATCCGAAACGAAAACGGAAGATACAGCCCCGGGATAAAATTACATCGCGATCTAAGAACTAATGGCAGCGATTCTTGACGAAGCGAGCCCTTCCGCGGAGAAAGTACTGCTTTCAGCGGCCCAGCCGTGGCTATAAATAAGCTCGATTCCAGCCAACTCATTTGCCTCCGCCAATTAAGTGAAATTATACGCGGCCGTGCGATATCTCAATCGCGGCCGCCTCCCCAGAAAGTAAATTGAAACTGAGAAACGTCGAAAGCTCTCTCTGCCATCGTAATCGTGAATCTCGAAGCCTCCGTGCTTCTAACCACCAGCCTAGCCGATCCGACGTGCCGCTTGTCAGAGAACTTTTTAAACTTCCTCCACTCGTTTTCTCCTTTCCCAGTTAGGGGACCCCTCCTCCGAGTTTCCGCCAAATTGTTATGGAATTAGATAATTTATAGTCTGTCATTATTCCAGAGATTTGCTTTAAACTGCCTCTTCTAAACTTTCCACGGAGATTACTAAAAAATTATCCATCGTGCTTCACCGAAATTATGGAATAATCTGTTGAAAATAAGCTTTTTCTTCTTGTAAAGAGTTAAAATAATATTTCCCGCAGATTAATCTCCTTTGACGCAGTGAAATCGAATAAAGAAAGGTGTTGAAATGCTTGCTCTACCTTTCTATCGACATCGCAGTCAGAGTGACAACCGAGCAGATGGCAGACACGCTCTGCATGTAGTGCACCGACTTGCATAGGAACAGACCCATGGTCCACGTGTAGGAGAACAGCTTGGCGACCTGAAACAGACATGTCACACGTTTATCGCGCATGAACTTCTGCAGTCTTGCGATCTTCTAGATCGTTTCTCCGCCTAAAGTCCGATCGAAGGTTAATACCTTCTTACCGCCTAGGGAGACCGCGTCCACAGATATCGATCCGAGGGTCGTGAAGCAATACGTTAAGAGAACAAAACTCCAAAGACACAATGAAGCTCGCATAAAAGTGGACGGAAGAGAACGGCGGGACTGAAAGAAATACAGGGAAACGTTCCGCGAAGCTGGCCGTGTTTCATCAACCCCTTTCGAGGACGGGAATAGGGAGCAGTTATTGAAGTAAGCTCTTTGAAGACGGTAACGAGCGGAAATACCGAGGAATCGCCGCTTCGAACCGGCAGCTGCCACTTTCACGGCGCTGTCCACGTCGCGAGGAAAATAGAAGGAAGCTAAAAGAAACGTTTCATGAAATTTCCACTTCGTTTGAGAGATTCGCGAAACCCAGGCGCGTCTGGAACGATGTAAAGTGAACCTGTTGTGCCTCCCCATTCGGCGGGAGCTTTGATTTATGATAGAAACGCGAGAACGCGGTTGAATTAAGGGCGATTAAGGGCGAATCTACTCTTTATGTTTGCCGTAAAGAAACCTCTGGCCGACGAGATAAATTTAGGTCTCATCCCGAACTCTATGGAGCTTCAAGAATGGGAATGGGCGTTTGCATAGTCCGCAGATTTATCGGATGATTCCGAGCGAATTAACTGCGATATTTATCGTTTCTAAAAATCTCCGAAGTCAAGCTTATTTAAATCGAAGATCATCGCTACCCACGTCGACGAAATTTTCATGTTTCTAGATGATAGTCTAACAGCCAGCAGTAATAAAAATCTGTACGAAATTCCGGGATCGAGACAACAGGTCGATTGTCAAGAGAACTGAATTACAAGAATTGGCCAAGACGATACAGAGTGCAAGAGAAAGTTAGATCGTAGACCTATCGCAAAAACGTGGAGCTAATGGAACTGTTCATAAGTACATTAAAGGAAATTGCAGCCGGAGGGCGTACAGGATCAAAGAGTGCGGAAGAAGTCGCCGAAGTCTGCGGAGAGAACAATGGAGCAAGAGAAGATCGTGACTTTTCATCGCGGAGGGATTCCCAGCGACGAAGCCGAGGAATTAACCGGCCGATCTCAGTTTCTAATTCCGTCCAATGGGAGCCCAGAGGGGCCGTCTCGCAGAGATAAGGGCCGGCAGCACAACAGGCTTTGATACTCTGATCTCGATTGCACGAGTTACGGCGTTTCGGAAATGCCGCGGGCCGGTGCGACCCGCTGGACGACACTGCCGGCATTAACGAAATTACCGGAAACTCTGCTCGATCGAAATTTTACGGCAATTATTGGACAATTTTCCGCCGGTTGGTCCGTTGGTTTTCAGCCCCGGCGAAAATCGGTCGATCAAAATCGCCGACGCGACAGCGCGAAAAAGCGGGAAATGGTTTGCGAGCTCGGAAAAGCAGGGAATAATTATGCGAGCGTGTCGTTGAAAAAATTAACTGAAGCGGGGGAAATGGAATCGGAAATAAAACGATAAATGTCTCTTTACGAAATACCGAATAGCATCGATTCGCTGTAAAAATTGTAAAAATTAAACGGCATTACGTGGTACGGAGAACGCTGCATCCACGAATCGACGTTGGACTTTTTAATTGCTCGTAGTCTAAAGAACGATCGGTAAATGAATACAGCGACGAGGGCATTGCCGGCTCGATTGAATAGTTTTCGGTGAGGGTATTAGAAGGGGAATGAGCCGGTCGACGAGATCAGTCGAATGTCACAGGTTGTCGGCAGAGAGAGGGAGAGAGAGAGAGAGAGAGAGGAAGGAACGAAAGCGGATGAGCGTGGATTCAGCCGAAGCAATCAGCGCGAGCAAATAGCGAGCTATTTTCGGCGTTGAATGAGCCTGCATTGGCGACGGGCGAATAAAACGGAGACATTTTCCAATTAATTCGCCGGAGGATGCGAGTCTTCGTGAATGTTCCAAGACCTATTCCGGAAAATTGCAATTAAAAACTATCGATACAATAATAAATCGTTGCTAATGATGTAGAGGAATAACTAGAGACGTGATCGAATCGATACTAGCCTCGGACAAAATTTATAAATATCGATACGCGACTCGTTCTACCTGTTACAACTTTCTCAGTAGCGTGAGTCGACGATAAGTCGGACATACAAGCGAAACACCGTTTACGCTGCTTAGAGTGTATATTTTTGAGGAAGATGCGAGCATCGTTGATCATGCACGGACAACATATTTTGCATTACAAAAATATGTTACATTATGCAGAATGCAGAGCAAGTGTGGATGTTTTCATTAGTTGAAGCAACAAGTTCCTCGACGCGGGGAAGGAAATTTCCGCGATCAAGGAGGGATTTAGCGACTCGAAAAGCTGAAAACGAGAGCCGGTGCTAGCAGCACTCGGTGCATTCAATTAACTGGAAATTAACGTTCGCGCGTGGATTTAATTACGCGAGAGCCGGCCTAACGCGCTGATCAATTCTCGCGAGCATTCCCGAGCGTTTTGTAAATCGACCGAAACGCGCGCAAATAATTTTGTTAGGCGATATGCGAGGAATTCTCTCACAGCAATTCCCGCGGCATTGTGTGCCGCTTTCGTGCAGCCTGCAATTGAATGAAACGGCTTCGAGCGCCTCTGGTAACTCGATGAATCGCTGTAGGACCGAGGATACGGCTCTGTCGAGAATCTCGAAGACAAAAATCTCATTACCACTATATTCAACGACCAAAAATCTTTCGATTAGTCCTAGAGAAATATTGATTCCCGTACAAAGTCCCGTCCAGCTCGTTCAGACAGATTTTAAGTGCAGCGACGGAGACGAGGAGGCCGATCGAGCGCGGATTATCGAATTAATTACGTTCCAGACACGTTCATGTAAGAACACTGATTGAAACGAATGACATCGGCTTGAAGCTGAAATGCAGTTACCGTGCAATGTAATTCGATTACTCTGGGAAGACTGGCGGATCATCTTGGCGAAGATTAGGTTCCCGGTTTCGATGGGAAAAAGCAACATGTCGCGACTCGATTTTGATTCCTCGGTTAATTAACGAAGGAAATAGAAATCTACTGAATCGAAGTATCGGGAAAACGTTGCCAAAGAATGAGTTTCCAGTATCTCAATATTCGTGTAATCAGCTTCGCGAAGTCCGCGTCGCGACGCCAGTCAATTGCAGGGCCAGCTTCGATTGTTTTTATAATGCACTTCGCGGAGGACAACGGAACGATTTATTCGCGCGATTATTTCTGACTGCGCCACTGACGTTTCA
>CM052154.1:11909086-12017142 GCA_028455555.1 Augochlorella aurata | reverse complement strand
ACTCATCGATTTCGCTGGTTTTCGAAAATGTCTGTACGCAATTTAGCAAGGGCGTAAATGAAAGTTACTCGACAGGCTATTCTAGAAATAACTGCACAATTTACTCGGTATTTGCCAACTGTCCTCCATGTTTAACGCGTATGCAAATTAACGCTATAAAACAACATCCGAACAGTTCGAGCATTTGAATCGTTACATCGTCGATACAGATCGTCCACTTGTCGGCAACCAGGTCGCAGACCTTCGTGCAAATTCGCGTGTTTTTTTAAGGGAATTCGGACACCTACAATTCAGTGAATTTATAAGCCTCTCCACCGCGGGTCACATGTTGCGAAAGACTAAATTTCCTTCAATTACGTCATAAATACCGCGTGCTCGATTCGACGATGTTCCTTCTCCAGGAATTTGAAATTCATGGAAAATGAAAACCACCGTGGAGCGATGGCGGGGGTGAGATTACTCCAGGCTTAACGTAGGATGCAAAGAGTCGGGTTAATGGGGACGCAAACCGGGAAAAGCGATGGACAAACGTAATCCCTTTAACTCGGCGCTCGCTCTAATCAAGTTAAACCGTCGTTTATTATCATGCGTTGTTATCGTTCGTGTTGTTGCCGTCGCGTCATTATCGCATTACGCGACAACAAGCTTCTCGATACATCGTTGAGGATCGATATTCCCGCGGCGATATTGCATTTTCGGCATTGTGCAGCGATGGCAGCCGTCGTTATACAATAGACTGACAGAACGACACGCGGGACGAATCGAACAAACATAAGCCGAGCTGCACGCAGAGCGGAGCGGAACGAGCGTAATTCATGGAACCCGAGATCCTCGTCGCGAAATGAAAATTGCCTTGAGCTGCCCCGAGCAATCTGCAACGCGAGTAACTTGTTGATTTCGCCGCGTTGATTGCAAATTGTTATTGTGTTCCG
Organism: Augochlorella aurata; assembly: GCA_028455555.1. Taxonomy (NCBI): domain Eukaryota; kingdom Metazoa; phylum Arthropoda; class Insecta; order Hymenoptera; family Halictidae; genus Augochlorella; species Augochlorella aurata. Next base: position 12,016,210 of record CM052154.1, on the reverse strand, counting down.
GGTGCTTATGCAGATACGCGGCTTCGTAAATTACTCAGGCGAGACATTCTATTATACCGCGACTCGCACGTGGCCGCGTCGTTCGCTAACTATGCGAGTGACACAGTTGAGGGCACCGCAATCTTACTTTTCAGCGTTCGAAATATTCTACACGGGAATAACAATGATTTAATCACCTGCTCTTCTACTATATCGCGGCCTCTCTAAACTCTGCTCAGCGCAGACGGTTAAATGAAGTTAATACAGCCGATGAAGCGCCCGAGACACGCGAGAAATTAGAAGATAAGAAGCAGTAAGAAGATTTCATCGAAGTTCCTCATTTACCCCTGACTTAATAATCCTCTTAAGAACTCGGCAAACTTCGTTTCGGCTCTACGCTTTATGAAAGGATCGATGGGGACGAGAATTTGCATAAGGATCCGCAATCCGATCATCGCAGCCTTCGGCTTCATTAGAAGAGCGTGATAAAGTATTGATTATAATGGAAAAGTGTATCGGGGATATGAATGCACTGGTCAAACGTGTTCTCAAGAACGGTCGAATCGTTGATTCTCCGAACTATCGATAACGTTTCAGCGCGCCAAGACCATTAAAGCTGGTAAGCAGATATTGGCCAGGTGTAACGAGCGAATTTTCCGGGGCCGATGGGCGTCATCGGCAGACAGCGCGATATTGCAACGGGATAATTAGCATACAGCGCGGTTCGTTCGGCCACTACTGTGTCCCGTTACGGTTTAATTAAGCGACTCCTCTGCTGCCATCGAGGGGCGAACGAGAAATTTTATCGGTTAACCACCTATCCGGAGCCTTGCTTAAGATTATCGATTTCTGGTTGACCCTCGTTAACCGTCGATCAGCCCCGAAACTGACCGCCACTAATTAAAAAACAAGGCAGATCGAACCGTTTCATAAATATCCGCTGAAAAAGATACTCCGGAAAAATACAGCGCAATCTTCCTCGAGTTACAACGCTGCCAAAGAATTATTACAACGAGGTCTCCTCGAACCGCCCGAGAACTGGCGCAAACTTCGCTGCAGTTTGTCCGCCGAATAAAGTATAATACAGGCGGATGCAGCAGCCGCTGGATTATATCAGCCGCGTGCAACTTATGCGACGAGAGCCAGCGAAAGTTTGCCCCGGTAATTGTCCGTCGCGTGCGTCGATCGATCGAACTATCCCGGCGAATCAATTTACGTTTCGACGGAAACCAAACGAAATTACATCGGTGTCCGAGCTGACAGTCCGGTCGCGGTGAACTCGCAGACACCTGCACCGGCCTCGGAATTACCGGACCCGATGATCGCTAATTAGATCAACCGGTGTCGTCGCACGGCAAATTGAAAGTAGGATTGCCGGAACGGACTTGCGGGCAGAGTCGGCGATTTCCTCCGTGGAATTTTAACGCGGTCGCTGACACGTGGCATCGATATTCGAGAAATGTTCCCACGATACATCGAAATCGCGTTCTCTAATCGACATCGAAACGCGATTCACGTTCCTTTCGATTCGGGCCATTGAATCGACCTTTCGATTCGTGAGTTTTTAGATTCGAAATACCCCGTGTGCATTTAGAAGAAAAGTGAACAAATTAGGAGGGAATTGTTTATGAAAAGATCGAAAAAATGTTGCATAATTTATCTATATATAAATTATTTATTGCGAGAATTGCATATGGATGTTGTCTGTATAAAATCAGTGAAGATTATAAGCAGAATTAGCTTGAATTGGTCGGACGCTATGAATACCGAGGGAATTGAGTATGGAAATCACTGTGCACGGCGCAGGAAATTCAACAAGTAGAATCAGTCGACAATGGACAGACGTCGCAACTATGTCCCGTTGTGTAGAATGCAGATGCTCTAGAATATTGATCCAAGTAACATACCTCTGGAATTAACGCTATCTTGTACACCAAAGATTTGCTAAGTTAACAGCATGAAGATTTCAGTGCCGATAAAAAGAGAAATTGAACAGACATGAAATTCTGAGCTCATAAAAATGTAAACGGAGCAACACGTGCGCCGAGCGAAGAGTAAGGAATCGTTCGCAGAAAGCTTCCGCGACATTGGCGATTTAATTTTTCATAAAGGCTCGTGATCCTGAGTCGATGCAAATATTCGCGGTATTATCATCGCAGAGGAACAGCAGGGTTTCCTCTCGACCGCGGAGACATTCGTGGAAGTCGCAGCGATTTGCGGGGATTTCAACGAATAGAATAAACCGAAGCCGCAGAAGCTTCGCTGTCTCGTTAAAGAGAATTGCACCCCTGGAAAACTGCTTCCCCCTGTAGCAGACAGGTGGATCGTCTATCGAGGACGGTGCATCGCTCGATCAGGACCGCGGAAAAATACAACGCCCCTCGCAAATCGGTGAAGGTGTTTTGGATGGTCCCGTTCCACGCGTTTCTATAGTCGTCGAACAACCGACTTCCTACTAAATTATATTCGAAATCCAGCAAGCCTAATTTCACAGGCGATGCTCGACACTCGTTAAAAAAGTGAACATACTTCCAAACGTCGCGTTATCAGTTTATCGAACATTTTCGGGGTGAGTTAAAGCGGGTTTGTGCTGGCATCCCCCGTCAATTCGATTCCTGTTGCGGCAACTGCTCGGGACGAGCGAAGCGCGACGCTTCTTAGCCGGTTTAATCCACTCAGCCGATGCAATTACCCATGCACAAAAAGTGCATGGCGCGGCGCTCGACCGAGGAATAATTTATTTTCGATTAACAGAATATGCCCGTCGAACGTGATTAGTAAACCAATTACCGCGAGACAAAGTGCAACGAGGTCCTAATTTTGCAGGCGAATGCAACGCATGCCAGCAACGACTCCGGAGAGGGGAGGGATTTTAATGGACTATTATCACTGCGGCCAGTGTAGTGCGCGTTCTTTAATTGTCTCATTAAATACTCAGCCCGTCGATCGATTTCGCCGACATGCAAAACAATATTGTAATCGACGTGCGGCGTGTCGTTGCTGCACCGCAACAACTAATCGCTTAGGTTCTGTCTCGTGCCGAAATTCTTAGCTCAAACTAGAGTACGTGTCCTGCACTGAGATTTGTACTCGTCATCTTGATCAGAAGCATAGAAGTGCTTTGAATCGTCGAATGACAGTAAAGACGATCGCGCAGAAATTATCATGCGTGCACGGAGCGTTTAAGAGAAATTCCGGATAAACATTCGCGCGAATAATATCGCTCGGAGCAGATGTTAAAAGTCGGCTGCAAACGCGCCTTCGAAAACAGACGAGACGCGGGTGGCTCTATAGCCGTTCCACGCGAAGGTCGCGGCAACGCGGACGTAAAAGTGAGCTCGCATAAATCGTTTACGTTCGGATTTGATAGTCTGCCGCCGTTCGCTCCAAATTGACGCTTATATCTCTCCAGACACGCCGACAGACGGCGACATTATTCCCGGGGAAGCGATAAAATTCCACGGACCAGTACCCGGTTCGCACGTTTCGGCGAATGCTCGAACCGTGTCGCGATTACCGTGACCGGAAGATCCCCCGTCTCCCGCTTAAAATTCGAAGAATGATTCGCCGTTCGACGACGAAGTGTCTCCGCGGATAAAATAAACCAGTCGAATTGGAATTTCCGGCGGGATTCGTCGAAACGCGACCTCGAAATGATTCTCGGGCCGGAAAAGCTCCGTTAATCTATTCCAGCCGGAAATATCCTGCTCGCAGACCGAGAATAGTTGGAATTCCAACTTAGTTCAACGCGTTTTTACCGCTCGGATCGGCGATCGATGGGAAAATTCCTGAACCCGGCAGTTAACGGAAATGGCAAAGTGAATTTTTCGCTTTCTACTTAAAAGATGGTGACAGGGAATTACAGGCTTGCAGTTTGAGAATTCGAGTGCGCGAGAGATCAGAACTCGTTCGATAGCGAGGCTCTAATGAAAAGGTTTCCGTGCCGGATCGACCAGAGCAACGTAACGCCTGATAAATCACGAATGATAGATAAGGAGTCGGCTGGCCGGCAGGCTGCGCCATCGACACCGGGCATAAGTTACCCTCCGGGTCGGTGTTTCCCAGCTGACATTTACAGCGAACAAGATAACGCGCCGCGTGATGACCGGGCGTTGATCAAACCGTTGAAAAATTACGCTGCGAGCCGATACTACTCCCGCGCAGTCCCGGATCACCGTAACACCGCCCGCTTGACAAATTCGACGGAGATTTAATAGAATCCCCAACAGCTGCTAGAGCCGGAATCATTAAACGCCCCCGGCATAGGCCGTCGGTCCGCCATGAATTAAAATGCCCACTCTGCCCGATTGTCCGGCACGTTCCCCGCATCGATCATCGACAATCAGACATGCCCGTCTCGACCCGGCGCCTGTACATTTATTTCCTTCGCGGACGGTGAAATACGCGCGGCCGAAAATTGAGCAAGAATTATTCGGTGCATTCGTCAACCTGTTCACCGGCGATGACGAATGCTGGCCGTTTCGCTGTGCATAGAAATTTCGAGGAATTTGTTACCCCGGCTGACGGAGAAAACCAACGGAAGTGTTACACTGTAACGAATGTTCGCAAACCAGCCACGTTCCACGAGGACCGTAAAACCGGAAGGTCGGCGACATAATCGAACGCGTTCCGAACCAAGTCAAACACCGGAGTCAAGCAGGGAGTCGGGGTTTAAGCGAGCGTAACCCACGGGCTCGGTCGAACGTGGCGCGTAAAGCATCCGGCTACCTTCGCTTCGGAGTATGAAATTTATGGCGGCTTGGCGGAGTCGCGGGAAGGTCGAACGCGTACCGAGAAGAAACGAGATCTTGAACGGGACATTTACCTCGGCGCTCCTTATCCGGGGAATTTTCTCGCGCGAGATGCAAGACTTTCTTCCCGCGAAGTGGGCCAATTGCCACTCTCGCGGATCCTCCGAGGAAGAGCGAGAGGAACAACACGCGAGGCTCTAAAGCACAGCCGTGCCTGCCACCCCCGCGATGCGAGAACGTTTCGAGTGGCTCGCCGTTTCGCGCCGCGTCGCGATCCTGACAAAGCGGCCCACTGCAGCTGCACTTATGCGCTCGCTTACGTTCGTTACACATCGTCCGCCGACCGTCCGGGAACTTCTCCGCTCAAGAAAGTTCAGAAAGCGATGAAACTCTCCGTAGTGGCTGGTCCTAGAACACCTGGGGAACGCCCCGACGAGCTGCAAATTCGATTTCCGAGCTCGACGCCTCGACGTTATGCGAGGAAGATCGACTAATGCGCTCCGTTTCTTACGTGGAGACGCAATGTTTGTTCGGAGACGTTTGTCCTCAACTGTGGGCCCATTAAACGCGGTTAAACGGGGTCAAATGGTACCCAGTTAGGGTTAGCGAGCTTAGAGCTGCGCTACGATGATGATCATTCGATAGAAAGATGAAGAGAATTTTTCTAATTTTTTGTGTGCTTAAAACATTGGTAAACATCGTGCGACGTTCGATTATTTTTCTCGATTTTTGTGTTGAGATTTTTATGTTTGATCCTGTGGCATTTATTTGATAAAACGACGCTTTGCATTTTTCCGATTTCATGGGAATTTCGCGACAGACAATTTTGGGAAATGTGGATTGCAACAGCAGAATCCAGCAAATGAGCGTCAGTTTTGAGTCCGACAGTCGACAGGAATTTAATATTTCCGGATGGGCCATTGGCAAAAGGTGATGCAGACTAGATTCGCCGTAGAACGGGGCAATTCGCGAGGCATTCGGGGATATTGCTCGACAACCGCGCGGGAAGTACGATGGATGCGGTTCGCCCGGTTTTGAATAATGGAACGCGCGATGGAAATATGGAATTTTTCCCGCGGACCCTAAACTGTCAGGGTTCTGTGCCAGGACGGCGCTGCTGGAAGCCAGCCGGCGACGTAAATCCTTGACACGAAATCCGAAACTGGCGCCGCAGAAGCAGAAATTCGAAATCCGGCGGCGCGGAGACACCGAGTTGCACAATGGTGCATGATTTAAATTTTCACGCGCAACCGGATGGCGGAATCGTCGACCGAACCGAAAGAGAAGGATCCCCGGACAAGGGCCGTGAATACCGTGTTCATAGCTAATGAAAGAAGGCGGGGCGGCGGCGCCTCCCATTGTTATTAAATTCTAAAGCAGAAAGCATTGCGTTGCTTCCGGAGGTTTTACAAGCTTTCACGCATTATCCGTCACACCGCCGGCAACAAATCCTCGCTAGCTGGATTAACAGCGAATTTTCATTACGACTAGCCCACGCAGCCAGTACGATATTCCTTGACTCCGAGCTGCCCTTTTTAAGCTCGATTCCAGCGATTGCTCGCTCGACAAACGAGAATTACATCTGTTACGTCGTACCGGAGAATGCCCGCGACTAATAACGCGGCGGGGGAAAGAATTGAAAATTCTTTTCGACAACTATTCGACGTCCGCTAACTCTCAAGAGAAAATTGCCGTCGTAAAAACTGTTCGCTCGGATGCATGCGATTTAATGAAAAAATTCCGAGCACTGGATTCCCGCTGCAGGCTTCCCAGTTTCGCTGCAGACACGCGCCGTGCAGAGCGAACTATTTTCGTTGTTGTTCATCAAAATATTTTTCGTAGGCCGTCCCGGAAAAAGAATTCAGCGAAGAGAAAGAATGACAGCGAACGAGTGTCGTTCCGGCAAAATACGCAAGCTATTATTGATCCATTTCCTTGAGCCGATTAGCCGCGGTTCCGATGCAAACGAGTCTCGCGACGACGCGACCCAATTTTCAGAGCAACAATTCCCTTCCTTCCGCTTCCGGCCAATAATCTTAACCGACTTCGATCGTCGTCGGTGAAACCGTCGGACCGTTTCCGACTTAACGGATACTCCTAACGCACGAATGTCGAAGATGACCAGCTGTGACACCTGCGATCTTATCCGTATCTCCCGGCAGAACTTCGCTCTACTAAATTTGTTGCTAAACTTGTTACTAGAATTGTTGGTATGCGTGATAATTTTATGTTTGTTTGATTTTCTATATCTCAGTTTACCTTCTCACTTATTCTATTGTATTATTGTGTATATATATATATATATGTATTTGTATTGTGCTCGCGTGATGGCTACATACAATCTCTTTTTTTATTTGTTTTTTTTTACAGCGCAAGGTTAAACCCATGTATTTACCCATTATTATAGTACTATAATAACTATTATTATATATGTTATATATATAATATATATATTATAGTAGCTATTATTATAGTAATGTGAAACATTTCCTTACTTCCATATCGATGCACGTGCAGATTACTCTCGCCCCGATCTTATAAAATGCAGCTCGATTTCCTTCCCCGAGAAACATGCAAGCTGGCATGTTTGACGAATCGATTGCCTTTGCAAGGCACCTCCGACTTAAGTCAAGACCGGCGCGAAACGGCTCTTTGCCGTTCCGACGCCTCCTCATCTTTCCCAGCGGCCTATTTTCCCCGCTGACCGGTGTCATCCGGTTTCCTTCCGCCGGAATACGAATGGACGCTCATCAGGGCATCCACGGGCTACATTTTTTTCGGAGAACTCCCACGAGTCCGACCCTCGGTGATTTCGCTGGGAATCACGGCCCAGTTTCGACAAGTCTCAGCGCTGCAGGAGAAAAGAGAGAAACGTGGCCACTGCTGCGCGACCTTTCCCACGCGCACGGAAAATTGAATCCAGCAGCAGACATTGCGGAAACTGTCTTCGGAAAAACTAGAAGTTTTCCCGAAAATTACGCCCCAGAGAAATTACAAGGGAAACCGCTTCGAGCGGTGCTCTGGTCCAGGACTTCGGTGAAATCGACTTTTCAAAATGTCTGCGGAGGAATGGGTGCAATCTTTTGAATTTAAACTATTTCAGATCGAGAGAAATATATTGTATAGTAAATTCTTCTGTGCAGAGTTCTTTAAAAAAAATGTCACGAGAAAAATGAAAACAGCGTGTCAGCCATAAGCAAGCTGCTACGCTCTTAAGTATTTTAGTTTGAGTACAGTCGTCCGACTTGCTTGAGAAAGATCCAAGAAAGGCCTAAACGAGAATAATGGAAGAATGTATTTAAATCGCAGACACGCGGCTAACAATGCCGTAAAGCTCATGCTGGCTTCTTCGTGACACCTGTGGGTACTCTTCGGGGAAGAGTGTTCAAAATTCCTGCGAAGTTTGCAGGGAAATCGCGGAAAGATTGGCCGGCTGTTCACGGCGTCGGAAAATTGAATTCAATTTGCGTGAATTCTCGCGCGCCTCTATCTCGTCGACAAGCTCCGTCGCGCCTCCCCAGCCCGTATAATATCCGACGTTATTATCATTTTTATTTGCGAGGCCGTCGGTCGTGGGACGCTTCGTCTCCTCGGGGAGTCCACTGTAGGCCGGTCATTTTCTTCGCAATCAAAGTTTATGGTGTCGTTGCGGATCCCAAAAATGCGGACGAAATGGGAACGACGCGGCGCGACGGTCCGGGTAGCTTAGGCCAGACGAACAACTCGAGGACTCTCGGCATAAAACAGGAATTCGCCGACTCCCCTTTGAATGCATGAACCGCTTCGCTCGTGTTCTCTCTGATTCCGGAGTGCCAACGGCATACAAACGACCAACGAAATCTTTACACGGTTCGTCACGTAAACGACGGACGAAGATGCTAATTTTCCTCCGAATTGATACGACTATACCTCGGATTCCTCGAATACAATTCCGAAATATTTGGGAAACAGTTGGACTCATTTCTGCTGTCTTCGGATCTTAAGCAGAGCCTGCAGAATCGCATTCTGCAGCACAAAATGTTGCCATTCTTTCCTAAAGATATACTCGTGAAAAACTAAGGAAAATATATACCTCGATATTTCTGATTAAATCATAAATATTATAAAAATATAAAGGAGATCCAATATCTACAGTGCAATTAGAGTAACGCACACTTTTCGAAGAGATCGGGACAGCTAACTGTAAAAGGTACCACTCAACGATTCTAATCATCCACAGATTTATTAGAGAAATTCTTCTGAGGTAGACGTAACGCAGTGACATTCAAAGGTAATTAGAAACCTGCTTACCAGTTCAAGAAGATAAAAGGATGGAAGATATGGAAAATATTCCTGGTTATGAGAAGCTGGGAAAAGGAGATAAAAAGGGACACCATAAAGATTCTACTCTGTCGCGTTATCGAACATCGAGCTCTCTCGGAGTTCAAAGAAAATGTATTTGGCCGGCAAAGATCCGACCGATATAAAAAATGTAATATTCCGTCATCTTTCTTGTTCATGAAAGCGTCCCCTTTTCAAGAGGCAACCGGCTACCCTTCACGCGGAAGTATTTCTCCTTTGGATAGACCATCCCGGCCCCGGCGCTCTCGTTTGTCCGTCTTTTCGCCAATCTCTATCGTTCAAAACTAAAAAGCGTGAGTTCCACTACGCCACAGATAAAAACAACGACTGAAAAACTGAACGTCGCTGGAGTGGAGGGTGGTTCACGGTTCCGTTGCAAAATTGCGGGCATACAGGTTGGGTTGCAACGAGCTAGAGACCGCAGTTTTCGAAATGATTACGAGGCGAAAATCGAATAGCGTGTGAATCACGGATACCCTGAAATTGGGCTAGTCGATTCGGATGCGGACGAACCTCTTTTTGATCTTTAATAGCTGTCCAAATAAATTGAGGTAGTTTAAATCATCGTTGCGCTCGATGTTCATTTTTTGTCTCGAAAACCAGTCAAGATAGTTTTTACTAATTTCCCAAGCTCTCGAGGGCACCGCTCGCGCGAAATAATTTATATCGTCGAAATCGTTGGTCCCGCTAAGCTCCAGATTTTTTACACATTTTCCGAAAGATTGATCTCTGCAGATTAATTTTTGTTTCCACGAAGAAGTTGCGTTTGCGGCGCGAGGAATTTCCGCAGCGGAGAATCTTGTTCCGAGGAATCTTCACGCTTCGAGTAGCCATTGTCCAGCGAAGAAGAGTACTGTGGCATTAAATGAGCAGAAGTTCGCTATCAACCGTCTGCCAAAGTCGCAATAAACGTTCCACGGAGTGATCCGAATGGTTTGGGACGACTTATTGTGTTCACGGTCGGGCGAGGCGACGCCAGAAAACTTTTCGCTGTTCGATAAAACTGGATGATATCGAGAGAAACCGCAGCTGCTTTGTTCCACCCGCTGCTTCCAGATTATGGTCGTATTTGGTTTACTAGCAGCCAACAAATCCGGCAGAATGCTTCTCGACGATAGCGAATAATGAAGTGAAATAACTGAATAAATAATTCAGACGAATCCTACGTCGACGAGTTGTTACAAAAGTCCCTAATAAATCGCGAAAGGAGCATCGAAAGAAGCCAAATAATTTCGAATCCATTAGCCAGAGTAAATTCATTGGCTTTCAGAAATCAAGTGATATATCGTAGAACTGTCGGAAACTTCACTGGTACCAGTAAGCCGTGAGAGCTAATTAGACTGTTCGGCTCCGAATGTTTCCTAATTTATCGAAACTCCGGCTGCTGGTTTCACGACCGTTTGGCTGTGATCGCGCAGTAAATTCAGCGGCCCTATAGCTGACACTGTTGCAAATAGGGTGCAACCAACAGCCTCGCAATTTATGCGAGGCGTTTCCTCGATAAGGGAGGCACCGGTTGATCGTAAGCGTTGTATTAACTTATTGGCACGCTGATAAAGCGACCCGTCGACACGGTTTTTGGTCGTCGATCACGGCGACCGGCCATAACCGGCGCTAACGCGTGCTAACGCAGCCGTCGAAATGTCAATGAAACCGATAAGCTTGCGAAATTCATCGGTATCTCTCCGGTCCCGAGTCTTCTTGACCTCCCATTCGTCACCGATAATTCCACTCGCAATTTGTTCAATCTGCTTTCAGCGAGCGTAAACGTTCAAGTAGAACGCGGATATCAATTCTGCGGCAGTCCTCTCGCGAGCCATAAATTGAAAGCGATATTAAAGGAGAAACTTTATTTTTAATCGTTTCGCCGACAGCATTAAATCATCCGCCGGAGGAACGATAAAGAAATGAAAATGTAATTAGATAGAAGTCCTCGAGAATACTGCATCGTGAAAGGAAAGCGTTTATAAAGTATTTCCTTCGTACTTTAATAACGTTTTTTAATCAGCCCGGTTCTGCGCGCTGCTCGAGTTCCTTTCTACTGCGAGCTGAATCACAAAGACGTGGATTCGTCTAAGCTGGCCGACACTGCTATTCTCGCGGAACTTGCAGTTTCTTCTGTTCTCTCGATGTTTGACTACCCTCTGGTATCAGTGTTTCCTCGAAGCTCTCTTTTCGCTTCAATTCCCTCGGATATTCTTGAACGCGAAACCGCGAGCGGACGCGAAGGCGAAAAATAACCGGGGAAGCTGCTGCTATCTTCGCGGTGCACCAGGCCATGGAGGCACGCGCGCGCATCTGTTTCAGGTTGCATGATGCATCGCGGTGAATTACGTCGCAGTTGTACCGTAATAAACCTGCGACGCATTCCTGCCGTCACGTCCACGCCGCGCAAGTGTTGCTAGCAGGACATTGTTTGACCGCGACAGTCGACTCAAAACTGACACTAAACCGCTCGTAAACTACGCTCGCAGTCGATAATTGACTCTTCGTGTAAATGGCTGCGATCACTGAAACGAGAACCGTCGAGGGCTTCGGAGTTCCTCCGAGAGTTCCAACACCACCTGTCCGCTGCCAGTTACCAAACAACCAACTATTGTGCATTTGTTCGCCAGTTTCGAGCACAAGTCATTCATTTCCCGATCCATTGACTTAATCGTTCCGGTACTTCCGTTTCTATCGGGGCGAGCGAACTAGCGTTTTCCACCGAACGAATAAATAAATAAATTGTCTGAAATTATTCCTCGCGTATCTCATCAACTGCAGTTTACCTTGATCCTCGATCGTTTTTGAATTTTACAGTCCACTGTTGGAAAATGCATCTTCGCGTCGATATCTTTGAATATATTGCCTGCTGGGCCGTGATCTAAATTGGAACGTTATTTACGAGTTTCGATCAAGACAAACGACTTCTTCGACGTGAAAAAATTATGAGCAGACTGCGGATTTTGTGCGTTTATGAGAAAAATGGATAAGGGAAATACAAGACAGTGTAGACGTTGGAAGAATTTAAGAAGGTTGATGAATTATTTTTAATTTATAGCAACTGTTAAGGGAAGCGTTATATCTTTATTTAATTACTGTTTTGTATCGTCTGGTCAAAAAATCTCTATTCTACATAAAGATCCACGGACTAGTCACGAGAACAATTGTAATAAGCGACTCTTATCAAAGAAAGAATCGCCACAAACTCTAGACGACTGCTCCGACATCGGCAGTAGAACGAGTCGCCAACGGGTCAGACATTTGTCCAAATGTTCCTAGACCAAGCAAACACTCGAACTCAACTCCAACTAGGATAATCTGCTTCGTCTGGTCAGTAAATTTTCCAGGACACTTCGTGCACAAGGAGGTGCGACTAGACGATAAATAAAATCCCCGCAAAGTGCATTAAAGCGCAGAGAGCGTAGCCTTTCTGCAATGTGTAAGCAACGTCTAATCCTTTGATCCCTTGGAAGCTCTATGATTTAATTAACCGGTCTCGAAGCAGTCAAGAATCGCAATGGAGAAGTTTCCAGCCCGTTTCGCGCTGCAAAGAAGCCAATTAGCCGAGCCTATGCTCGGAGACCGTCTCCGCTAAAAGCCAGGACCAGAAAGTTTGTAATTCAGCGACCACAATGAAAATATTGCGCGCATAATCAAGAATGCAGTGGTAGTTCGCGGCTGCACGCCGTTAATATGGAAATTCGCCCACGAGAGCGCCTCTCGAGGTAAGTAATAGTTGCAAAAGCCCCGCGGAGGAGATTTCGTTCGATAAATCTTCCGGACGACTTGCCGGAAACAATCTCGCCGCGTGCAGGGGCGAAAATGCTGGCCGAATACGCCGCGGTACTCCAGTGGTATAACCAGGAATTAGTCGGGCCAAAGTATTCGAAGAACGCGACGAACTAATCGCTTCGAAAGCGGCCCCGAGGCTGTCGCGCGTGTTACGAAATTTCGAAGATTCGCCTGCGATTATTGTGATAACCAAAAATATGCAGAATAATCGTCGTCCGAAAAATGCATTCCGGTGATCGCGACATCTGTTCCAGAAATACCGCCGATTTTTACCGGGTTTCGCAGACGCGCGAGGATTTCCGGAATTGCCAAACTGAGCGGGATAAAATGATTTTAACTAGCAGCCGTCGCGATTCGACGGGAAGACATCGGTAAAATTTTAGGCCGCGCGTTCGAGTCGCCGCGCTAATAAATCTCGCCGAACGAGCGCAATTTATTAAAGCGAAAAATTCGGCTGCAACGGTTCCGCTACAATCCCGATTTATAGGGTGCATTTTTCTGCGCCGTCCGCGCTAACTTTCCAATCACCGTGCACGGTACAATTTTTGGTCCGCTGAATCGGTCGATACACTTTCCAAAAAATTGTCCCGTGCAATCTCTTTTGCTCTTGTTTTTTTTTTGCAGGTAACGTAATTAAGTTCCGGTCGAACGAGAACAGGAATTAAACGGCAGGATTTTTGCGGGGGACGATCGATCATGGAGAGGCGAGTTCCACGGAGACTTCCCGGAGACTCGGTTGCAGTTACACGTACAATTACACTTACTATTCTGATTTATTCGGGGAACAGAAAGTACGCCGTCTTGCGAACTGTCGTAACGACCTGGCAGAAAGTGGGACGAGCATCTGCGAAAGGGGGGGAGCATCGCTGCTGGTCGCAGGAACGCCGGATACCGAACGTGTTTGCGTCGAGCATCGGTTTACCGGGGAACGATCCGGTGTTCAAGTTTCCCCGTGTTTGCGAACGACAAAGGGCAGAGAAGGGAAGATCGAGGGAGAAAGGACGCGGCTAGTCTGAGAGCAGAAACGGGGCCATGTATTCGAGATAATGTGAAGAGGTTCTGCGCGCGAACTCGGGTCGCCGCGATCGACATCCGCCTCGAGGAGACGCGAAACTAATCGGGCAAATTTTTCGCCTCGATTAACAGAGCAAATGAAATTCGAGCGGCGCCACATACCCCAATCGCGCGACGCCGTTCTAATTATGCTTGGAAAGCACCGAAGTGATCCCTCTCTGATTTCAGATGATAATTGCAGAGGACTTTCCCCTCCTATCTTATCTGACATCATAGAATCTATGCAATTGTTTTTTAGAGAATAGAACCTAGACAGAAATTGATGTCACGATCAAATGATTCCAAAAATGTATATTTTATTTTACACATTTTTTGAAGATTTATGTTTAATATTATATGCAATAATTTATCGTTTGCGTTATTTTCCATCTCCATATATGTCGGTATAATCCTGAATATTCGCTCCAGAAAGCCGTGTTTCCGAAACATTGAGTTAACAATTATTAATTACATCAGAGTAACTGTGAAACATTTTCCGATGCTTAAGACTACATGTATTTAATATCGTTCATATTTTGAATATTTCTGGTGCATAAATGTCGCATGCATTTTACATATTTATCATGCATACACATCCGCAGTATAGTCATTATATTTCATAAAACTCCACGAAATGATATCGACTTTCCTGCGCGAGAAGTGCCAAGAAAATTAATTCTCTGCAAAGTTGCCGCAAAATATATCTTGCAAATTCTTTTTCGATGCAATGAACACAGTGTTGAACTTCTTCCAGATCCGAATGATTCCGAAATCAGGAATGCGATATGAATTATTGCGATCCCTCCAGAGCGTTGAACGATGAATTTCGAGAGGAACGAAAAGCGTCTCTGTGACGGAACTCATTTCCGCGGGAGCGTTCGATGAATTAATCGATCCGGCCAATAACTTTTCATCGGAACAAGAAACCGGAGCGGCCCGGTTTTTACCATTCGTTCATTCATTACACGGCGGAATAATATTGTCACGGGGGACGTTTCAATTTATTCGGAAATTGCCGGAGGTTCGAAACTCTGACGGACTGCGAAGCGCGACGGCTATGGAACTACTTTCCCATTAGCGAGTCATTAATTAACGAGTACTTAATGCAACGTGATACTACTAGCGAACGTGTTCGCCTGCTGAAAGCGCACATTTAATTCGCGGCGATGTTTACTGTAACTCGTTGCGCCGGTGCGTCATATGATAAATTAGCTTGGCTGCATGCGATACGAGTTTCCGGCAGAGTGACTTCACTTCCGACCGGGGGAAACAAAGGTCCGAAGAAACGTTTCCACTTCGCTGGCTCGCGAGATTCGTCGACATTTAATTCACGTGGAATTGCACGATCAACAAACGTCTTTGAGGTTGCTCTTCATTCACTATATCGAACCGCGAGCTACATGGTCGTATTCGTTCCATTTATCGCATGAAATACCCTGCTATAAAATATAATAAAAATGCCGTCAAAGAGATGCTGCAAATTCTCGAAACATCAGAGGAATGTGTTACAATTTCCAATAATTATATTCGCAAAATTCAACCGATGCTCTCTACGCGAAATACAAAGTCCTCGTTAATAAATTCAATATTATCTCCAACAAATTCGGATTGCTCCCGAAGTTTCATGATACTCGATCTGATTTCCTAGACATTTTATTTTTATTTTTATCCTAGACGTCGCACTGATTGTTCGACAGTTCGTAAATATATTCTAGAGAGTGGCGAGGAGTATTCAGAATTTAACTTCGCGAGAATAGTCACGTTCCAGCAAATCGAATGTCAGCTCGAACCATCTGTCAGTGACTTAGAGTGCGTTAAAGGAAGAAGACCCGACGATAACTCCCGGATGTCGGTAACAAGCGAGAATACTCGAAGAACGTCATGTTGCCCACGTTTTCTGACTGGCTTCGTTTGAAGCACGGCTGTCCCGACGATGCAAATTGCTGTATTATATTAACGTCGCACTGCTGCAGCCTCGCAAGCCATTGTCGCATTGTCGTGCCTGCTTCACTTTAAACGCTCCCGACTGCGGTTTACATCCCCGGGAGCTCCCGCGGACCTAGTAGACGAGAATGCGAGCAAATTCGTCAATTATGTTCCTACATCCCGACGCAATTCGCCATTTAATTCCTCGGTACTGCTGTACAAGACGCGACATATCTTCCTCGTCTCGAAACTAGAATTTATTCGGTCCAAGAATAATCCTCGATTTCCAATTTAAACAGAACTGAAACTGACAGGAGCATGTTCAAAGCGGAATAAGAGAGAAACTGTTCTTCGATTGAAAAATTCTGCCAGCTTTCTGGCGTATTAAAGTTAGTAGCAGAATCTACATAAACCGGTCGAAAGAATGACGAGAATATAATCCAATTTTCTAGCCGCGCAGTTTTAATGAAACTTAGAGCAGGAGCCGTCGGGACTACATAAAAGACCAGCCGGCAAAGGAACGGAGAAAGATAGTATCTAATTTCGGAAAGCCGATGCAATAAATTTCCAACAAGTTCAGCCAGCGTTCGCGTCTTAAAAAAATGATATTCGCGGCAGCCAGGACGCGAGAGCTTCGTCGGGCCTGACAAAACTGTGACCGTAAAAAGTTTCCCGATGAATTATACAGTGACCGGTGTGACCCGAGACGAGCCATACAGCGAACACCCCCACACCCCGGATAGACTGCATACTCGTGGCCTCCCGAAGTGTCAAGGCAAACGAGTGACAGAATTTCCGGCTGTATCGCTTCCGGCAACGGTGGCTCGATTCTCCGGTTTATTGGCTTTTTAGGCGGGCCCGATATTGCCTCATTCGCACGTCACCTTCGACGAGAACATCGCCCGCTCCCTTGCCATAGTTTGACGTATGGTTCGATTCCGGGCAGCCCGTTTCTCCGCTGAAATATTCAACGAGCTCCCGTCCGACGCTGGATCCTCCGGGATAACGATTTTATTTTTCGGCTGAACCCGGGAGTATCGACACCGGTGACTCTTCGCGCACGCAAAAACTTCGCCGATGAATTTCTGTCCACGTGCCAGCTATGCTTGCCAAGAAAACAGAGGGGACACTGTTGGTAGAGTGACGTTTAGCTTTTTAATCGGGCCAGATACTCCGTCCGTGTTAAACCATTCGGACTGTCGCTTGGATTAGACAACGAGCGGAACGGTGTCAAGGCGACGCCGTCAAAGTTTCCGCGTCAACGACCATGGGACGATTCGCGAATCGCGAGGTTAAGGACGACGGCCAGAGTATGTTAGACATCGTAGAGCTGAGATTAAGGAATTTTGGATGTTCGGTTAAATAGATCGCGATATTTCCAGAACGAAAGGGAAGACTCAGTAGCGAGAAGTTCCCTGGCACGAATCGAGGCAATCCGTTCCAAGGAACTCAAGGTTTACAAACTTTTAGCAACCCGGAAAAATAACGAGCTGAAAGGAAGCTCTCTTAAGTTTGCGACGGAAATAGAAAACGCGACTCTCCCCTAGAAATCGCATAATGTTTACACCGCTCGAGGACTGTGGATTTCGACCCAATTTGTCCAAGTCGAAGGGAGATTTGCCAGAGCAAACCGTATTAATTAATTGTAAACTCGGGCGCGAAAATTCGTCGTTTAGATTATGAGCTATTAATTAGAAGACCGAGGTACCAATTAATCGGAGCTGGGCCAGAAAAATGTCGATCCAAGCGAGGATTCGCTTGACTGAAAATAAAATCCAGAGATACACAATTGCGTTCTTAACGAATGCATAGATATCCGAGTTCCGGCAATTCCAGGAGGAGAAAAAATTCACAAAATGATTGAAGGATTGTATACTAATCCCGTTGGGACGTTGATCGCGTATAACATGATCCATGCGAGAACCTGACCGGATAAAAGTGGAAACCAATTTCGCCCGTGCGGTACGTGACGGCCGCAAGTAGTAGAGGCACGTGTGTGATCAGCCGCTCATTCATGAGACTCCGCGATGCTATTCGCGATTAATCAAACGACAATTTCGCACGCTGCGTGCACAATTGCGCGGGACTAACAAAGTATTATATACGCGGGGTCTCATGGCATATACATTTAATAAGTGCCAATTAATAGCTATTCGAAGTTTCCATGAAAAGCGAACACCGCTCTATACTTCGAATTTCTCCGAGATGTTACCTGTCGTGTCTTTTCCAGGAGTCAGACAAGAAGACCTAAGGATTGCATTAAACTTCGTCCAACATTTCGCACAGCAGTGTCCCACATACTCTTCGAACAATCCAAGTTCTCGAAATGTCAGAACATGCTAGGACATGGATAAATTAAAAGTTTCTCTGTCAGGAGAAATATGGAAATATGAATACATTATATACATCATGGTTTTTGTTCGTTCTCGTGTGAGAACCGTATGTCGAAAATACTTCCTCTACAGAGAGAAATTTAAATTAAAATATTCCTGAAAGCATCCTCGGTAAAACGAGACGTCAAATATTAAACTCGCCCGTGTCTGATCAATGCTGACCGATAGCACTCATTAAAATCACGAATGCAGAGGCGGAATTTCCACAATGGATTTTCCTGCGCGACTGAACGCTCCGCGAAATAAATTGTATAAAATAAATTTGGAAAATGTTTCCAATATATTTACCGGGTGTCTGACCATGCCTGGTCGAGGCTACTTACCGGAATAACGTACAAATATCAAAGGAACGTTTCAAATAAATTTTTCATGCGCGTCTAGCCCCGACCCCTGCGTGCTGAAATATCACGGGCACGTCACAGGAACGCTCTATAGGAATTTTTATGCGCCTCCGGCCAAAATCGACCGATGCTACTTACTAGAATAATGCAGCCATGTCAAAGGGAAGTTTTACATAAATTCGTTTGCGTGCCTGACCATGGCTGGTTAATACTACTTGCAGAAATAATACGGGGATGTCAAAGGAACAATTTGCATACAATTGCGTTCGTTTATGATACGTTTACGTGGTTGCATGACTGATCGTTTTCGACGGTCGCCACTTATATACTTAAATAACGCACTTAAATAACCCTCACCGAAGCGGAGCCCTTAATTACTGGCTGACAATGGTCTACCTGCACCACCCGCTTGACACCCTGTGCGTCGCACACGGTACAACTGTCGCGCATTTCCGTAATGAATCAACAGTCCGCGAAGTATCGAGTAAATTGCTGCGCGCCGAGGCACGCGTACCTGTTGCACGTCACGGAATCGGGTCATCGTTAAAACTAGACAAACTGTCGATAAAACATCAGGAAGCGAGAGAAAAATGACCTGGGAAGCCGGCTCATTGGAACAACTTTTTTACCCGGCGAAATTTCCATGGGATCGTTCGTCACTGTCACGAAAATCGAACGTTTCCCCGTTGTAATCGACGAACCTCCCCGCCCTCGAACGGAAGTCATTAAAAATTCCACCCACGAAAACAATGCTCGAAAGGAACACTTTTTTTCTATACAACTCTTCGAGAGAAGTCATATTTCTTCGGAGGAATATCCTCTGGCGAACGTTTGGACATCGATCGGATCGATTCGAATCAATTTGACGGTTCCAAGGGAAGCCGGTGGACCAAATCGGGGTTAAGGGTAACTTCTCGCGCCTCTCTGGCTAAAATTACTTTCCAAATGAACCCGAAGACGCGTGTCTAGCATCTGACGCCAGGGAATCTACCGCCAACTCGAAGATCGAAGGGGACCGAATTCCGGAGGAGGCAACTCTCGGAATTAGTTTAGTTTCCAAGTGAATTCGCTGTCATCTTTTCAAATATTCGGAACTATTAACACCAGAATTGTCGAATCGATCAAACTGACGTTACTCGAACGAGTCCAAAGAAAAATGTCCTCGACTCACGGTACCGTATGGCATCGAGCGACGAGCGGGCTCCAGTTTCGCCTACAATTTCATCCCTTACGTAATCCATTCGTAAACCGCGGTATTCAAAGCTTCTTCTCAAACTTCTTCAGCCATTGATCGACGGATGTAAAGCGTAAGAAAATCGAGTAGTACGAAATTATTCTTCAAGACGAGGAGAGTACGAAATTGGACAATAATGAACGCAATAAATCCGAGTCGAGTAAAATAATTTTTGAAGAAGGAGAAGCCTCGGAAGGGTGAACAGATGAATAAGGAATACTTTGGTATCGGGATCCATTTCGTACGCTCTGTAGTCCGATAGAGTGTTTCCCAACACCCTTCGAGTTTGCAAGCGTATTATGTTTCTCTCGCTGGGTAAACGAGAAGATGTGTAACGAATAAATCTGTCGCCTTACCCCCCTTTCCCAGTCTTTCTTCGCCGAGTAATTCGATACAGAGCAAAGTTGGGTTACGAACGGTGGCACACCGGAGAACAAAGGTGCCGGATAATAATGGCAGAACCGGCGAATTACCGCGGGCGCACTTGCCGGAAACAAGCTAACCGCTCTGGGGGATGATTGCAGCCTTTCTGGAATTTTAAGCGATATTTCCAACCGGTGGCTCCGTTTTCCTGGAACTCCGAGATTCGTGGACGCAGGAAAATTGTACAGTTCGAAGCTCTGTATTTATCGAGCAAACGCGAGGCCGCAGGAGGGATGATTTAAATTTGCAGACCGAGCTACGACGGAAGCGCTCGAAATCATCTAAAGTGTTCGAAAGCCTCGGAAACGCATTTGCGCTTCCTCTATTAAAATTTCCAGGATATTCGCCGGCCAGAACCGCGGAAGCGTTCGAAAGCCTCGAGCAAAGGCGAGATCGGCAAATAACTATCAAACTACGTGTCGAGAAACTGCCGCGACCGTCGCTTATCCTGCATTTTGCATTACTTCCTCGAAGCTGGAGGAAAGAGCCGGAAGGCCGGTGTCTCAAAGGATAACGATTAAAGGGAGCCGGAACTCCTGCGAAGTAGAAGCTGTGTCCCGAGGGAACCCTTCCGTACGGGTTCTCGACGGATGAATTCAAGGGATGAAACCATATGTAAATAAGTTAGTATCCCTTCCGTCCAAAGATCTTAAATCAGACGATCTCTCGGTCGTTGTTTTCGACGTTGGAGCCAGAAAACAAACGAGCTGTTCTCAGCTCTTCACGTTTCTTTTCTGCTATTTTCCCCGGCACCGGTTCTCTGTCGCTCTAAGCAATACTCTATCACTTTCAGCATCACCGGACCGGCTCGATGCATTAATATTCCGTTTGCCGTGCGTGCGACCCTCCGTCGAAGCTGCGGAATTTCATTTCTGCGGAGGATGAACCGTCGACGTTGACGAAAATTTACATCCAGCGGCTCCCGCCCGGAATACAAAAGCCCGTTACCGTGTGTAGGCGACTTTATGCCGCGTAAAACAACCGCCGACCGGCTCGCCCCGCGGAATTAAAAAGCTCGACACGCGGAGTCGCTCGAACACGGATTAAAAGGAGCTCGCGTCGAAAAAGCTTCGTACGTCGAATTCGCCGGCGGACGTTCCTCTCTGCGCGGCGCAGGATGAATTAAACCGCGCTGGCTCGTGCAGGCATTATCCTTATTCGTTGTACGCAACGAGATAAAAAGCCCCGGTTAAAATCTTCACAGACAATTGTTTGGAGCTGCCAAACGAAGCTGGCAAGCTGAAAATTTGTAATTCTTTGCGCGGATGCAGCAGGCTCGAACAATTAAACGGAATAAAAACTTGTCTCCTGGAAGATGCTGCAAGTTTGAGGTGCACCCGGTACACTCGAGTCTCGCGAGACAGACAGGAAAAAGTATCTGGGGAACTATTTCGCTGCACGTTCCCGGCCGCATTCGCTAACATTTAAAAGAAATAAGTAAAAGTTCCCGGACTGTCCGCGTTAAGAAACTCGGCATTGTTCGATGGAATACTTTCCAAGGACATTTTCTGAGAAAACAGTTCGGAATTGACAGAAGCTGCGGCTCGGAAAAGATTGTAAAGGCCTCGGGGCGAGGATCGACGAAGTTCCACTGCGAGAGGAGGAGGGTGGAGAACAAGTTCGCCGGAGCAGCGCGAAACACAATAATCGAGCGAGGGAAACGAGGAAGAAACTTTCGACGTCGCCGGGCGGCATCATTGGCAATGAAAGCAACGTATTCAACAGACGATAAATTAAATCAAGCCTTGTTCGCGGTGAATTGCGAGCGGACACGCGATTACGGGAACGTGCTGTCGGTGGAGCAGTCGTTGTCCGCTTCGCCTCGCCATGTGCCAAGAGGATTAAAATGTTGCCGCGTGTAGACCAATAAGAAAGAACTCTTGCTTTCCGCCGGCGGCCCTTTGCTCGACTCGATCCCTATTTCTTAGGGAGCCGGGCCATCTCGAGGGCTTCTTTATCTCGCGAACGAGAAATTAAAGGGTCGAGGGGAGACCGGTTAACGCTCGGACCGCAACAAAAATATTGCCTCGCGTAATTGCCTGTGTACGGAAAAACCGAGTTTCAAGCACCGTCGGCGGAACGTAATTCGCTTTTAAAGGATGCCGAGCAAGTTCTTGGAACGACGCTTTCGAGTCGGACTGGAAACCACTTGGAAAGAGAATGGACTCTCCCGATTCGACCTCTTCATTATGATAATCCGAGCGCAAGGCGTCTTCCGACGAACCTTCCGACGAGATCGTCGATGCCCGGTATAATGCCCCTTTCACTGGAAAGACTCTAGAAGAAGAGAAATGCAAAGTAACTTCTCGATATGATACACTCGAAGAAAGGATCGACAGAAACTTCGTTCATTTATATTTCCTCGGAGAACTTTATGCGAGTCGACGCTCCGCGTAACGAGAGGAAATTTTAATTCAATCTTCTCGAAAGGAATAATGTTCCCCTAAAAAAAAGTTTCTACATTCTGTTCTTTATCGCTTCCACTCAGCATACACTGGCAAGCTGCGCCCACCACTTTCCTGACCATTCTTTGTTCGCCGCATTAAATCTTTATTCCGCTAGGAGTGCATTTACGTCGGAGCTGCGATAAAATCTGTAACAGCGTAAAAGCTGCGAAAATTTCTTTCTACGGCCTGTTTATGGCTATGCAAATAGTCCAGTTTCAGACGTCTCGGGTTCTTCGACGATGAGTGAAATATCTGGTCGTTGCTCGGACGCAAACACTCCCATATAAAACAGTGAACTATATTTTTACGTTTCTTATCGTGTAACGCAGTCCCCGCATAAACGCGCCCCGAATCACGCGAGCTATAAACGAGTAAATCAGCGGGAAAACGTGTCTCGACGGATCGAAAGAGAGAGTTGAGCTCGTAAAAGCCTGGTTCTATCGCGAATAACGGGGGACGACTGACCCGTGATGAGAGACGATCGGCGAGCGACTGACCCGCAGTGACAGTAAAACCGAGGCGAAGTTCGCGCTCGTGCACGATACAAGCCGCGGCCGATTCTCGGATAAGTAAATTTAGAACTTGGCACAATTCGATTTTATTTTCATTCGGGCCAGAGCGTCGCGGTGCC
Organism: Augochlorella aurata; assembly: GCA_028455555.1. Taxonomy (NCBI): domain Eukaryota; kingdom Metazoa; phylum Arthropoda; class Insecta; order Hymenoptera; family Halictidae; genus Augochlorella; species Augochlorella aurata. The sequence goes on along the minus strand of CM052154.1, from coordinate 11,992,914 downwards.
GCCTTGACACCGGACCGCCTCTCTTCCTCTCGGCGCGAGACAAGGTGTCTCGATTTCTTTTCGACCAAACAACGTTCGGTCCTGTTCCTTCCACCGCGGACGAATCCGCCAAATTCTTACCGAGATACCTTATCTCGATGTCGTTCAATTCCACGCGGGTCTATTCGGCTCCAATCAGATTGAAAGTTTTTCACGACCGCTCGTAAACTGCATCTTTACGCTGTTCTTGGTCCGAGCCTCGCTTTTTTGGTGAAAAATAATCAAATTATTTCCAAGTGTCTTTTTATAGAGCATGAAAATAGAATAAAAATATTTCTCCCTAAGTGACCCGTTTCCATCAGTAGCATCGGGAATAGTTCCGACTACAAATGCTGCACGAAATAATTATTATTAGAACGCGGATTTTTCTGCAAAATAAAACTGTTTTAACTCAATTGTAGGAGGCAGAAATTAAATATAAATGTATTTTCTCCTATGACGATGTTAATAAATCGCGAAGAAAATAACAGCGACGTTCTTAAATGATTCTAAGCTTGGACTAACACGATTCGTGCGGAATAAAAATCCAAATAACAGCGGAAAACAAGGAATACGTAATACTCCCGCGACAAGAGGAAAGCTTCGTTAATCTCCGTTATCCCGCGGCGGTGAAAAGCGGCGCGCCGTGATTCATCGTTCGCGGAGGAGAATGTCAAAGTTAGCATGGCAAGAAGAATCGTACGATCCCACGGGGGCGGCCACGGCCGAGGAACAATATTTACCCCGGAGAGCGGGCCAGTAATATCTTCCTGAAATTTGACAGGCCGTTACCGACCGTGCCCAAACTGGGGAGCGACAGCTTAATTGCAGTGGACGGCCTCGATCGCGAAACGAGGCGTCGAAAACTCGCAGCCCGACAATGCCCTGGAGGCTCGCGTTCATAAGGGTGGGCCCGCCTGTTGTTTCGATAAACGAGACACACTCCGGCGAGACAATCGATCACGGGAACGCTCGTGTGACAACAGAACGACCAGAGGAAAAAGAACGAGCGATCGCTTTTACAGCCCCGCTATCGAGATGAACGGGGCGACCGAGGAGCGCGATAAATTCGGAACGACGAAAACAGACTCCGGAAATGAATTATTACGACCGCGCGGCGACCACCGCCTGATAAACCTGCGATCATTGTTTCATGAGATTCCGTATAGCGGGACATCGGACGATGATCTATATTTTATACTACGGCGGATGTTTATGCCAGCGTACGCTTTCGCAGACAAGTTTCTGGAACTCGAGGCAATATCTCAGTTCGTTTCCGAGGCAGAAACAGCAGAAGGCAGACTCGAGAGAAAGCTTATTAACTCGTTGACGCGTGAATTACCCTCTTGTCGTATCATTTTCTTCGCAGATCCCAAGTTTCTCGATTGCAACGATGTTTTAAACGAGAAAGAATAATCATATTTATCGTGTACCTACGACGAGAGAAACGAAATGTTACTGTGACTCAAAGGAACGAATTAGCGATCATATTTAACAAGCTATTTTATTAATAAATGCTAGAATCTTAATTTATCACTTGTGAAAGCTCGATTGTCGATTGTGTCGAGACGATTAAACAATATTTTATGTCATCGTGCAAAGTGGACGGCGGAGAAGGTATTTCCGCGTTAAGGAATTGAAGAAATTCATTAATTGCGGGCATACTCCCGCTGCACCCCAAATTAGGAGACTCCGGATGCATCCAACTGCACCGGTTGCCTGAACAACGATCCTCCTCGAGCCGAAGGTTCGCTTTAATTAATGTACATCCTGCTAGCAGAGATTGTTGGTGTCCAACTATTTCCTGGGAACTTACGATGTCGTTTCTACCCGGATCACGGTCGCGTCGCGAGAATTAATTGGCACGGAATTATGAATAATGTAAGGAGAACATGGATCGGAGTGCTGGATTCGGGGATGGATTGTCTCGGATCGATGTAACCGATTCAACTATTCACTCCGCTAAAACTATTTCTCTCCCGTCGAGCCTCGTATCGGGAACGGCTACGGACCGATGTAATAAATTCCGGCGGACAGGAATTCCTAGCGAAGTTCCTTGTTCTTCCGATTAATCCGATACGTTGCCCTTTCCCCGCCGAGAAAGTGCACTCGGTAATTTATACCCTTTTCCGCGGAACAAAGGAATGTTCCGTCCTTTTTCACGATCCGGCGACTGTTCCTTATATTTTATCGTCGAATGTGCACACTTGAATTTGGAAACTGCAGTTGCACTTTCGATGATATCACTGGCCAGCACTGGAAACATAGTGATTCACGGATCTAACCACGATAAAATTTCGAATCGATCGTAAAACGTCAGTGGGCTGTTAGTGCAAGCGCAAATAAGCGTCGCGGGAAATTGATGGCACCGGATTGTTGCTCGGAGAGTGTACGATCAAATGTACGAGTCATCGAATGATGTCAGCCGCCTTCGAGATTATTGTTACGTGTATTGATTCATCTACTACCGATTTGCGGCGTTACCAGGTCGAAAGGCCGGGCACCGAGCCAAGTAGTTCTCAAAATTTCCGTTGGTTCAAGTGGCCGTTGGTTTCAGCACGGGAGCGCCAATCTATTTGAACTAACCGACGATTCCGCCGAAGATGGCTGACCGGGGTTCCTAACTTAGAATCGCCGTTTCGCGTGGCCAAAATTCGTTAGCGCCGACCAGAACTGCCAGAACCTTCTGGAATCGCGATTAGACCCTGCACCGCGTCCACGGGACTCTTTACCAATTCATGAAAGCAGCGGAGACCGCGGAAATCTACAATGTTACCGAATACCTCTCCGACGAACCGACGAGATTTTCGAAAATATCCGACCACTTCGCGATTAGCGGAATTCCATCGAATTTTCTACCGTAGAAAATATTACAGGAATGAGAACGAACTAGACAGCTTTTCAGCATTCTCATTACAATGTAAATTGAACGAGCGTGTACGGTGTTGGTCGGTAGAAGCACGTTCTCCGAATCCGTGGCGCACTGTGGCGAACCAGAGCCCCGCAAAATTAACAAAGTTCGACGAGTACGATATTTGATTTACGACGACTGCGAAATCTTCGTGCGATCTTCGCAGGTTACTCTCCGGCATTTACGCTCGCTCCAAGTTTCGTTCGGCGATCGGTAAGCAACTGCGTCGGCGAATTAGTTCGGAACTGATCGCGACTCACGGAGACTCACCTTGACGGGAATGCAGAATATTATCAGCAGCAGATCGGCCGTTGCCAAACCTCCCAGAAAAACGTTGGTCGGCGTGGCTGGGAGCGGTCTCAATCGCGGGCACAGCGTCGAAGCGATGATGAGCAGGTTTCCTGAAATAAAACACGGTAGTGTTTCTGCAATTTCTCATTAAAACTTGATAATTGACCCACCCACCCGGCGGGTCGTGTACAGCTCCGAGACGCGATCGACCGATCTAGAATCTAGATCCGCGGAAATAATTGCGCGATTCTTTGCAAACGGATCTCCAGCAGTTCTCGTTAACTGCTACTCTTCAGAATAAACAGCGAGTAATTTCCTCGACAAAGTTGACCAAAGTCGCCCGTAAAAATAGCACGATCCTAAAGAGCTGTGCTATAGTAATCAAATTTTATTGTTTAATCAATCAATCGATCGTGAAGTGCTCCCAAATCGCGGGTCTCGTGAATCGGGGATATTGAACCATTCAGTTTATCGGAATCCTGATTCTATTGATTCTTGCCGAATAAAACAGATTAATAATATAATAATGTAGAGATTATAATCTAATAATATAGAGATTAATAATAAAAGAGATTAATAATAAACGAGATTAGCAACGAGGCCAGGGCCTGTCAGAAACGCTAACGACGGACCCGCTTCTGCCTATCAAAGTTACCGCGACCTGGTCGGATGTATGTAACACGGAATTAGGGGAATCTCGTAGTAAATCCTGCAGCTCGTTCCTATTTCGTAATAATATCAACGGTGAACTTCGCGCTTATGGGGCGCATAAAGTTAGATTGCATCGCGGTTTCGCGGGATCTCCGTTCCAAAACGACAAGTTGCATCGGCTGCGAAAGCCGGACCCAGCTTTTGTCGCGTAGTTGTGTGTCTGATTGATAACGGGAGTTTGGCAGACTATGCTCGGCAAGCGCTCTCGACTGAACTTAATTAATTTCGGTAATACTCTGTCGGCGCTAATCCCCCGAGCTCCGACTCTCTTTGACTCGTTCGACGATTGAAACGACAATGCTCTCCTGAAGGATGATGCTCGACGATACTCGGAAAACGATAACAGAAATCGGTCGCAGTAACGAGGCTTTCGTTCGAACGACTATCGCGCCGTTTCATGCTCTCGCGATAATTCCCGAACCGAAAATTGAATTTCCGCTTAATCACTCGGCCGGGATTCGCGAAACCGATGGAAAACACGCCGGAAAAATTGAGAGTCGCGATACTAAAACCGAACAACCGATTCCCGGTACCCACTCCCGCGTATCGCTCGCTGTTATCGAGTGCAATCGAAGCGTTATTTGTTTAAACTCGTGCGCGCGTAATAAATGCTGCACACAAAGCGGCGCGATGTTACAGAAAAAATCATTCGACTCGGCCAAAGGATCCGTGTTCGAGCGGATACAGGACACGGGATCGGGAGACCGCGACGGTTGACAACTAGCTGGACATTCGTCCGAAATGTCGATCGATCGAAAAATACTTTATCGGGGCGGGAAATCTGTGCAGTGCCTCGACGGATTCAATCGAGAGGCTACAGCGACTGTAGCATCCGAGTGTAGGAAACTTTAATCAAGAGAGACCTGGGACAATGTCAATCGAGGATCTACGCTTATCGAAAAGTTTCTTATTGTCGCGGCAGATTCGCGCCCGAGTGGCCTGCAATGGAATCAGTGGGAGAAGGTTTCCGGCTGACCGAGAGAGGAAGATGGAGAGAGCAAGTCGAGCACTACTTACCGACTAATCCGAGGAAAAAGGTGAGAGAGTAGACGACGAGGACGGGCGCGAGTTCCGCCCAGTTGAAGTGGCTGTACGATTCGTTGATGTCGTAGTCGAGAAAATCGTCGGTCGCATTAGTCTCGTTCGACATGATTGCGATTAGCTTCTCAACGGTGACACTTCGCAGGTTGGGACACCGGTTTACGATCGTTCACGAGGGCATTTCCCATCGCGCGGCTCGCTCCTTAGCTGCACCGCAATCTGCAACCAGTGCAGTCCCTCGAGATGCCTGCAGCCTCGTCGAGAAACCTTTTCCTTGATCCTGTGTTCGATCGATAGCATCCTCCCGGCTGCTCCGCGGTCTCTTAATCCTGCCGCACAAAAGATCTCCATCTTACACGTGTCCCCCGCGATTTTCTAATTCCCCTTCCTCTAGTTCCAAACATTTTGTTCTTTCGCTTATCAGTGACCGATTCGTTATTTCCATCCTGAAAGTGGAGCCGCATTTGCGGATGAGGTGGCATTAAAAACAAATTCCGTTTGTCTACGAGATCGACGGGGAGGGACGCAATTATTCAGGAATCCACAGCCAGCGATGGAACTCTGAAAGGAAACGATTCAGCACAGAGTCCCGCTGCGCGCTCGTTTCAATGCGAAGTGGGGGAAGATCGCGCTTGAATCCTGTGCATTTGCAGACGCGGTTTCGTCCCCGACGATCCGTATTAATTCGCGGATGCTCGACAAAGTACGCGAAGCTTTTAACGAATCCCACCCCTAGCCGTGGCTTCTCATCTTCCGACACATTACGCGGGATTCAATGTGCGCGACTCGCATCCGACACGGAAGCGATGCGACCACCGGCAGGAACCGCGGTTCTGGCTGGCGTCGGAAGCCGTTACCATTCTCTATGTAGACGGCTCGGTCGACAAATTCATTAAGAGCCGCGCATTACGCTCGGCCCTGTAATTCTCTGAAATAATGCCCGCCAAACGCGGCCGCTATCGCGTCCAAATTCCGATCGAACGAGCGCTCTGCGCCAACGCGATAGTGCTAAGCTGCCGGTCGAGTTATGCTACCGTAGAAGTTCGCCAGCAATTTATTCTTCGGATTTTCTTGGAAAGCGCAGCCATAGTTTTCCCGAAAACCGAGTCCAGAAGTTCTTCGAATTAACGAAGTTGTTCGAACGCGAAGGGCACGCGGCCTATTCACAGTTTCGATTTCCTGCTTCCGGGAACTTTAATTTTTGCTTTAAACTGCTGCGAAAGGTTGTACAATATCGCGAGAGAAAAATAATGATGCTAAACCTCGAGATCCGAACTGCAACGCCCACGCGAGTTATATTGGGAGAGAGCCATCCTCTTGACCGGTACTCCGCGGAGCATTCAATTTCAGACACCCGTTCCCCGGAGAAATTATGAGACCGCAGGTGTGCACGCGTGTAAACTGTTCTCTTGATCCAGGAACTTCGATTCCTGCCCCATTAACCGCGGTTCAAAGGGTTCGCGCCCGCGACGAGGAATTGACGGCGGTTCGAAAGGGTGGTTACGTTTCGAGTTTCGGTTTTAATCGGTCTTAGATAATTACTGGAGATTTGTGTGGGCGGTAACGAACTCAAGCGGAGCTTTCAAGAAATAATTGGCCGGAAAATCGTAGCGCGGTTGGAAAATTGATCGCGGGCCCGGAAAATTTAGTACCGTTTCAGGAACGATAGCGTCGTTGCTGTCGTTATCTTGCGCCCCCGAAAGCTTTCTTTCGGCGTCTCTTATCATTCGCCCACGAGCCATAGTAATCAATGGAAGAGCAGTTCGAGGCAATGCGAAATGTCGACGACCAATTAAACCGATAACGGCCGATCTTCCCGGGGACAAGGCAAGATTTATGATTGAAAGAGTATGACAGCGTTCCACGCGTTTTCTGCGATATTTTCCGAGCTCGGAAATTATGTTTGTCCAGTTCTCGCTTCGGCGTTTCTTTTAATTGAATTTCCGCTGGCGCAGAATCTTCCGAACGGTCAATAGGTATAATGTCATGCTACAGATGGATATAAACGACAAATTAATTGATTCACGCCGGTTAACGATGAACGGCCCGTTAAGCTCCACGAAGATGAATGGATCGGGAAGCGAACCAACGAAATTGCATTTCGGCGAATAAAATAAAAAATGACTGGTTTGACAATCAAAGTTAATGAAGCCGGGTAACGGGGTCACGGGAACAACGACGGCGCGACGTCTGTTCGTCGCTTAATGATTTTATTAAGTCACGACACGAGACCCGGAGAAATCCTTGATTGCGATTGGATTGCCATGTTTCTTTTCTCAATCGACGATCGCCGCGAATCGGAGAGTTGTGGGAAAAGAAAATCGTGACTCGGAAACATGAGTCGACATCGCCAACGAAATTGCACAACTTTGTCGTTACCTTTTTCTCGAATAAATCTCTGAGAAATGTACGACTGAGAATTTCGATCGAACAATGTATCTCCGGATAACAAATATGTAATCGGGAGCTAGACAAGCTCCGAGATAGCTAACGGACTCCGAGTCTAATTCTCCAAGATTGATTTGCCAGAGGCCTCCGATAAATTCTTAGGTCTATAAAACCGAAAATACGAGCTTCTCAAAGTGTCGGGAAGGAATGCCGACTAGAATGATCGGATTAGAAATCTTGAAAAAGAGAATCCGCCGTTGGCAGTGCCCCAAGTCCCCACAGAATCGAACTCCGGCACGAGTTTGCGGAATAACAGAGCTAAATCAGCGGCCGGATAGGTGTTTACGTAAAAGAAATCGAAGAGGACCGGTTCTCGTTAAAAATACAAGTCGGAGAGGTCCCTTTTGATGCATCGTTCCCGAGAGAGATGTAATTATGGAGAAAACGCGTCGTGTCGCATCGCGTCGGTCCTCGGCGCCCAATAATTCTGAGTTGTCGTCGAAGAGGGTCAGAGAATCGACTGGCCATATATTACGGAAGCGTCGAGCGGATTTCAATAAATCCTGACCTCTCTCTCGCTCTCTGCCAGGGGATCGCAGGGGGGCTCGGCGTTTCTACTAGTTTTTCGCCGCAGCGGAAGGAATCTCTGTTCGAAATGGAGCAGAAAAAGACCGCGATTCTTTGCGGTCGCGAGCATCACGTGTCAATCCCGGGTCGTTCCTCTGCGTATTTCAACGTTGATTACGGCCACCGTGATCTTCCACCCATGAATCGGTCACGCGGTCGGCTCCCCGCTGGGAAAAGCGCCGCTGTTCTCGATCCTCTCTCGTTCGACGAGAAAATCCGCGTCCGGAAATCGCATTCGCGCCATTTCTCGCCGCTATTGCCTCGATTTGTACGCGCAGCATCGCGACCCTCTCTATATCTGACTTTCCAGTGTCGTGAATTTTAAAATGCCGCATTTTCCTGTGCCCGGATCATAGACATTAACAGGTGCTGCACTTGTTCGATTTTCTAGAAACAGGTATTTTAGAGCCGCTGCATTCTCGTACGCTCGACAGCGGACCCGATATTATACAGAGAGTAGCACGCGTTTTTTGCACAATGTTCTAAAAGCAGGAATGTTAGTGGCATTTTTATATGCTCGACAACGGTGTCGAATTATAGAGAACAGCGCGTGTTCTTCCTCGATTTTCGAGAAACAGCGAGCATTTTCGTATTCGTTATTCCCTCGATTCTCCGTGTCTGTCTGAGCAACGATGTTCGCCCATCGAATCATGGGTGTATCGAAGCGTGTGCAACGTGTTCTCTTGCAAAATACCGAAAAGTCCAATCGAACAAAGAGAGGCCACTTCTTGTCAGCAAGGAAATATATATATTTGATGAGACAAGCGACGTTCGCCGCAGCGACCGCACACGAATTCCAGCTTTATTTTTGAAGCTGTAACAGCATCCGTCCGATATTGGAGAAGAACCGCAAAAAGTGACACCCGAGAATCGACGGCAATTAATTGCGTTCGACTGTTTTCGACAGTGCTCGATTTGTCAGTTTGCGGGTCATCGAGGCGCGGATCGGTGTCCATGGTCCGCATGCGAACCAATATATTACAGAGAACCGCAGCACACGCTCGTAGGTTAATATGCAACGGGCGGAGGATGCACCGAGCTTCGCGACAATGCGTGTTACGCTTCCCCGAACCGAACGAGCGTATGCCGGATCGATTATTGATTCGTGCACCAAGGATTATTGCTTGGGATGCAGCTAGGACGTGTTTACCGACCGGGCAACCTCGTTAAGATCGTCCCAGACGCTGGATATATTAAGACCGAGGTTTCATTAAACAGATTCATTAACAGGGAGCCTCTCTGTGCCCCGGAAATAGAATGCGCGATTATAATTCGGAGTCTCCTAAGACCGCGCGACGGAAACGGAACCGCCCACAAAGCGACGGATTATTTCATTTCCCCGTATCCGACCTCGATATCCCGCACTAACACCGACCGTGATCGATTAGAACTCGAGCGCTCGGCCAATTAGAGAACGATCATCGATACAACTTCCAATCGACCGATTCTACCGAACGTCAGCGCTATAAATAAAAATCGAAGAGAAATGGAGATCTGCCTCTCGAAACGAACTGCATCCGTGTTGCTATCATTATGGTATTCGGTGAGAAAGCTTTCTTTTGGAGAAACGCGCAGTAGGGTGCTGGAGCCGGTTACTGTGCCGTGCCTTTGGCTTGTATAAGACATATATATATTAAATTTGTCTATCTATCGGTCCTTTTAAAAATACTTTGACAACGTTTGCAACAATTCGCGGCAAACTTTTGCGTGCATCAAACGAGAGAAGACTTTCCAACAGATCCGACCGGCGCCGGATGTTAAACCGACGAAGTCTGGTTCATTGTGTATTCCACGGTGGAGCAGTGACAGCTTTTTCGTATTCACAGAGAGTAACGCCAGCGAGCCAAAAGTTAAACGGTCTCCCGGAGCTTTCAATTAACGAACCAATGAATTTGCCCAGTCCGCTCGAGGGAAATCTCGATCGGCGAGTGATCGGATTCGCGACGCAATAATTTTCCAGCCTAATTGCTTCGCGTAAATCTAGTTTAAGTAGTTATGCAACGGTCCGCGTCCGCCGAATCGATAATTACCATACGCCGTTGGAGCACGTATCCTGGACCTACAGGTAGCACGGACCCATTTTCAATCTAATGCATTTTTCTTGTTCCCTGTCGAGCATACTCCGACTCGATCCTGGATCCACTGATCCCACGTGAATACGTTCCGTATGATAATGCGACTCGCCCCTGCGCCGTATATCAATGGAATATTTGTGTTTGCGATTGTAAATTGAAACAGATTTCCCTGTATCCAACGAACCGCGAACAGCTAATCGATGCATTCAAAAGTAAGCCGAAAGAAATTCTTCTCGAGAAGTTTATCGAATAAAAAGAACGCCGCTGCTTTGAAACTATTTCTAGAATTTCGAAGAAACTTGGTAATCCACGCTGGAACTTGAATCATTCCAACAAGAGAGTCGGGCAAACATAATCCTACACATGGAGCAGACGTCCACGAGCAGCCGTGGACACGGTCCAGTTTCACGTCTTCATTTTACGGAAGAAAAATGTTAACACATTTACGAGCGCTCGTAAAACTCCTTCATAAGGACGAGAACGTCGTGGAGATTGAGAAGTATAAATTCCAGCTGTGTCCGGCGGTCTGAATTAACATTTCCTAAATAAAAGGCGAGCTGCGTTCCTTCGCAGAAGCTGCAAACAGCCGACATGAATATGCAGCTCCAATTAACCGTTCTGTCCTCCCTTCTTGCGAGAGTCAAGTAGCGTGAAAGCTTCGCGATTCCTAATAAAACGGTCGAATAGATGGAAAAGAAAGCGCTTGTTAAGAAGAACCGAGTAATACGATTTTTCATCAAGCGCGGACCGAGTCATTAGAATTCACCGACGACGATTGCCATCGCGCGTTCCCAGCGATTTCCGTGAAGAACACGTGCGACACACTTCGCTGCCGCGATATCGCACGCGAAAGCGGACGATGTTTCCGACAAGATACGGGAGCCGTTTGATTTTATCGATCGCGTAATTATCGTGTAAAAATTAATTTAAGTCCGTCCTTAGAGCACAAGTTGCTCGCGCGTTGCCTGCATAATTAAACATTATATCTGCTTGAATTATCGCGCGGCCAACACTACGATTACTGTCAATAACACGGCGGACTTGATAGTCTATCTGTAACCTTGCCGACCGCTCTTGCGAAGAGGATCGTCCGCGTTTCCGTCAACAATTCCAGCGTTCGCAGTAAATTGTTTAAACTATGATGTGAGAATCTTTTGATAGAAAACGGAGATTATCTTTGATAAAAATTGGTGAACAATTATGGGCCAATTTTATTAGGATGGCGAAAAGAGAACTTATTTGGATAACCTAGTAGAATACAAAATAATCTTTGCCTGCAATTTAACTTGTTTCCCTATTCCCGACAGCCGACTGTCTATCGAGTCGTATGCTAATAATGTTGCTGTTATCTGGCGCCCGTATCCGAGGGTCAGGTGATTCGCTCGCGTATGCTACTTCTCTAGCTTCCACAATCTGCGCGCGTGAATTCCGCAATTAGAAAGCCTGGTTATAAATTACGAAGTTTAGAAACTGACGGATCGGGCAGAGGAACGACGAAAGCAAGGAAGAAAGAACGCTAATGGACTCGAAGAAACAAGAAGAACCGTCGAGCCTCGTCGAATATCTACGTCGTAGATTCCGCGACGTACAATTAGGCGAACGACAGATGACGCGAGACGAGAGGCGTTCGAAAGCTCGCGTCAAGCTCGCGCCAAGCTTCCTCTCGTGTCCGCTCTTTCGTTCTACAAGTTGGAAAGACCGTTCATTCGCGAAAGATGAATCTCGTTAGCATGCTCCCGGCTATATTTAGATCGTGTCATCGCGACCATTCTGTCGTCGCAGAAAAAGCGTAAACCGTGCGCGACGAACCAAGCTCGCGTTACACGCTTTTGTTTCGCGGCTTGTTAACGCCGCCGCGTCCACTTGCTGGCTGAATTTCTGCCGCCATCGCTCGACTATTTCGCCATGCAAAGCTTCCGCTTCGACGACCGAAATACTCCGCGCCACCGTAGCAGCTTACAATTAGTTAAGGAAACTGAAGCCGGAAAGTTAAAAGCTTCTTCAACCCCTGGCCTTATTATTACTTCGGAACAGAATCGTGAGCAAAATTTCAAACGAGGTCTGCCGAGTATACACTCGCGTCGGAGAGTGTATCCAAATGACTCGAATTTATTTTTTGAGACGATAGTTCGACTAGCTTTCTAGAAAATGAGTATACAAAAATTATTTTTAATCAAAATGTTCTAACGAATTTATTTAAGAATATGACCAAAGGGTTTGTATCTAGCCAATTAGTGACCAAGATTCTACAGAAGACAGTGCTTGCTCGTAGAAAAATTGAGCAGACAGATCACCATGCAGGCCACGTGCGGCTGATAAATTGCCGTACAAATGAATCGGAACAAAGATTGGTCCACGATAGGTCAGAGGTACGTCCGACACTCTTCCCAATGAATTGTTGAAATATTCAGAGCGGACAGTAGATTCCTCGCTCTTAAAATACCCCGGCTATTCGAAGTAGCAGAAAACACGGGAATCAAAGTATCCATTGCACGTAAAGATGTCGCTTCTATTTATCCTCGTCGTCCAATAAATTGCTACGGCTTCACACCGGACTGCAGATATTTTTGAAAAACACAATCGACGCTATTTGCTCGAGGAATCTCCGCGTGACCATGGTATCCTCTGTCCATTATTCCTGGTCGCGATGCGCGCCACTCGGGGCGCGCAAAAAGTCCTCGACGCATAAAATCACGCATAAATCAGCGGACGATAAACGTGATCCTCGGCGAGGCGGCGAACGCAAACAACAACGCCTGGCAAAAAGCGAACGTCAAAGTACAAGCGAGGAGAAGATCGCGAAGCCACCGACCGAAAGGAAAACAATCTCCCGACGTCGGTGAATTGTCTTAGGATGGGCGGCGACATTGGCAAACAATTTTCGATGGATCTCGGTGGCCAATCCGCGAATCCTACGGAGCAGCCGAGGAAGAAGAAACCATCCACCTATAGCGACGTGATCGATAATCGGGCTAGTTCGAAATAGCTTGCCCCCAAAATAGGCGTGAATCCGGATAATTGAAGATCGCATCGAGGGAGAAACTTCGAGCTGCAATTAAGACGGCATTAACGAAAATCACGCTGCAGTTAAACCGCGCAAACTTTTCCCAACTGCGACGCGATCTTCCGCGAGATTACCGCGGATCCAGCTCAGCCCCGGAATTTCCAAAATCCTACGAATTCCGCCCGGAAGCCGTGTTTTTTAATCGCCGCCGCTGCTCAGCGAAATAGCGAACTCCCATTTCCGGCGACAGAGCGAAGTTCCACATTCGAATGTGGAAACGCGTCGTTTGCGAAACACGGTTCGAGTTGATAAAATCGGCTCGGGATATTATTTTTTCTTACGCCAGCGCCGGTAAATCTGTCTGAAAATATGCTCCCGTCGATCGCGAAGGCGACCGCGCGGGCTCGCTGCCAACTACCACCGCTTTCTGTTCGACAAAACGAACTCTCGATGACAAGAGTCGATCGGTGTAACGACGACTTTCCGGCTTTTCGACGGCACAAAGCGTCCGTCGATGTCCCGCGGACCCCGGCGCCCCGGTATGCTTGAATAATTCGGACGGAACATCAAACAGCTCCTTCTGCGACGTTATCTGGGCCCGATAGACTAATTATTCTGGAAAATTTCGTTCGAACCATCATTTGTTCCCGTCGCTGATAAGAAATCGTTACGCAATGTCTCGGAGCCGGGTCTCTCGATTTTCTACTCATCGCTGTCTCTCCGAGCCTTTGCCACGCGATACTCGACAAAAGATTCCAGCCTTCGAAGGGCTGCTCCACGGTAGCGCTAATCTATGATTAATAAGTTCGGATTTCCAGTGGATCTAATTGAAAATTGGTGTTCACTCGTGTAACACTTCACCCGAAGCTTCCAAGACACTAAAGCTACGACCGTGATACAATAGACTGCGGAATGTCCTCTGGATACTGTGAATATTCCATGTTACCCGTGGTCATCGGAAGCCGGCACAGTTATGGATCGTAAAAGCACAGGAAAAACTGATGGAATATAAAGTTTAATGCTTCTTTAATACACGTTTACGCTCCTTTTTATCTGTCAAAGCCGCGGTAAATGAATCCTCAACGCACTTCCTCGAAGTCCATCCGCGGATTATATACGAGCGCAGAGGTATTTGCATAAACGCCTGCGGTCGGACGATCAGACGTTACTAAATCTACTCATACTTTCTCGCGAGCGTTAACGTAAACACGTTCCAGGACGACCAGGAAAAAAGTAATCTAGCGGCTCAATTAAGAGATGCACAACAGACAGTGCGCACGCGGTGCTTCAGCGACGTAAACCGTGCGGAGCCTGGAAGTACAGAAGCTCTCACGCGAGAACTATATTACAGTTAGCCGATCGGAACACGGAGCAAGTGCGATAACGGGCGGAATTTATGCAGCTAAACAGGCGCCACGTGTTCGCAATAAAACTAGTATTTATAGGAAAGGTCGGGATCGAGTCCTCGCACCATGCAGACGATGCCAAACCCTGCACGCGAGAATTTTTCAAGCGTCGTAACGAGCCTGCTGTTCGTCAAACCATCTAATTCCGATCGCGATTGTATTTCAGAGGCCAGATGGGTTTCGCAAAGCGATAACGATACGAGACGCGATGCCGATTCGTAGGGAATGATATTTGTTCGAGGCGATCGTTCGATTATCTGGCCGGAGAAATAAATGGCCGAGTTTCCATGGGGAAAAACGAAACAGGAGGACGAAGCAGGAGCGCGAGATTATGAGATAAAACGGGGGCGTGTTCGCTCGGTTTTGGCCTGGTTTCGATATTTTCCTAAAAGACGGTCGTACAATGTCTAGTCGCGGACGTTTCTGTGATTTACTCGTTCCCCGGGCCACGTTTTCGATGCAAAACGGCGCGGCGAGGCGAGGCGGTTCTATTTATGAGCGGCGGACACGTGCGATCGCCCTCACCTGTGCGGGTGGTCGCAGTTTCCTGGCAGCCGGCGCTGACCAGAGAAAAAGAAGAGAGATCGACAGCCGGCGCGGCGAGAAAAAGAGCTATGCATCTTTCATGAGAACCAATCCGCGACTCTTTCACAATTATTCGACCGTCGACGCGTCGCGACGAGACGCTCTTTATCTTCGCGCCGCAGCGAGCACTGAAAAACGCGTTTATCTGCGAATCTGTCGCCCGACCGTGACACGAATCCTTTCATTTACCTCGCACTATTTTTCTCGGCCGAAAATGTGCATTCCACTCGTGCAAACGCGATGATGCTAGCGAACTGCATCATTTATGAATTTTCATTTGCCTCACGCAATTTGTCTCGGAGCAGCCACTCTGATACAATCCAGCTTGCATCGTTCGAAGCTTTTTAAGATGGAAATGGGAGACCGTCGTTCAACAGTTACAGCGAAGAATGTACGTCAAAAGCGGACCGAGCGACATTTCCAAGAGTTCTTTACCAGCGTCTGTTTACAACGAGAGAAACCGAGCTCTCTGTAGCTACAAGGAACAGAATGATTCTTCGCGGAAAACAATTGTCTAATCGCAAGGCTGCTCGTTCTCATGTAAATCGGCTAATTAGAATCTCGAACGAGGAGCAATTGAATTAAAAGACCGAGGAATCGACGCTGCGACTGCTGCAGAAAGGAAAGTCCGGTTTCCCTGCACCGAGGAAACAGGAATCTGGGAAAATTAAACCTTCTTCCCTATCGATCACAATCGATTAAAATTGATTGTACTTCGCGAGCTTCGTTGCTTCGCGGAGATCGCGCCAGTTTGCAATAAGTAGAAAGATAAGTAGTTTCTAGAGCGTTGCCAATGTTTAGTAGCATTAATTGCCGAGAGACCTGATTCGGGCGACGAAAGAGATGCGCAAAATGTTCATCTGGGACAAAATATGCGTCTATTGTACACGTTCGATCGGAAGGAACGCAGCTCCGATAGGTTCGCGTCGATAACGAGAGGAATGGCAGAGGATTTGTATAGCATTCGCGGACAGAATTCCAGATTGCGGTGAAAACGACCTAGTGATTCATTCGCAACAAGAGAGAGAGGTAACAACTTGTCGCTTGCATTATTTTCCGATCCGCCGATTCGAACGAACAAAAACCCTCGATTTATACGAACAAAAACCTTCGATTCGTGCGAACAGTTTTCAAATCGAACCGTCGAACATCGTCAAAACCACGTGTATCGTAAGAAAAGCGTTTTACAGAATGCCTCCAGTGATTTATCTCGAGTGGCCGAGTCTGCGACCTAACTGGCGTGAATTATTGAAGTATATACGTACAGAGCGAGAGAGAGAAAGAGGACCGTTTACACTTCCCTCGGTCAGGATGTAACTAGGTCTGATGGTCGTGTTCGTTGCTGCATCTTATTCTATGATTGATATGGACGATCATAAAATTTCAACCACGGTCGTTAGACCGCGGATGTCTACGCGTGAAGATCTACCGAAGCGGATTAGCCGAGCTGAGAAGTCTATTCTATTCGAGAGTCGATTTCTGATCGATTTATAGCCACGTTTAAGTGGACGTGAAAATCCATAATAAACTGCTACATTGACCACTGCATGAATGCATCTTTATAGAAATTATAGGCATGGCAAAGAAATTGTAATTATCGAGGCAATTAATAGGCATGGCAATCATCATCCATGGAAAGTTCAATGAAAATTCTGGGAAAATGGAGCGATATAATTACTTCCGAACGCAGAGAACCGTAATCTAGCTTCGAGTTTAGAAACAGGATTGCTGTCGCTAACTATGAATTATGCAGAATTTGGAAATGCGCGCGGTTGGAGGCGTCCTGCAATTATTTGCGAAACAATGATTGTTATTCCGATTGACGTTACGGGATTAAAGAGCGCGGCAAATAGGAACAAATATTTCTGCCGCGGAGGAAACAAATGTGGCGCACGGATAAAGAGTAAAAACAACGAAGCTGCGGATTTCGCGCAAAAAGCGCAAGTTTGCGAGCAATTCCAGCGAGGCGACCTCGGTTTCATGTAGCTAATTCGATTACCGAGGAGCTTCGAACACGTTGCCGAAGTCGACGGTAAATTTCTTGCTTTCGACCAGTCGAATTCGTAAATCCACTAAACCGTAACTCTTTTTCAGCCGCAGTACTCGATACGAGGAAATTTTCGGAGCTCGTTGCGCAACGAAGTCATGGACGAATAACAGGACGATTAATATGTCGAATAAGAGATCGAATATAGGGACGAATAAAAGGACAATTACGCGGACGAATATTGCTCTAAATTAATATTAAATGGGGGTAAGTAATTACTTACAGTGGTTCCCTAATGGAGCCGTATAAAAGCCGTAACGATTCCGCACGAACAATCATCGTCACGCGAAACGATATCGTGTCTCGAGTTTCACACACCGACATCTTCCGTTTCCATCGACCTTCGGGTAATGTTAGGGGATTCGTCGAAAAGCTTTTCGCCGATAAATGTCATCCTGACAGGCCATTATATTGTGTACCGGGGAAAGCTGCGGTAAAGGTCAACTCTGTTTTGATTCCACGAAAATTAATGGGACCGCCGGAACAAAAAAAATGCGCTGCAAAATGTTTGGAACCAAGGTCTTGGACGATACGTTTACTGTAGTGTAAACTGTATTCATTTACCACCCACAGTATATAAATTCAAAAAAAAACATTAAAAAAAAACATTTAAAAAGAACAAATTCTACGTATCTACCATTAAGATACTGCCCTCAATTTTGCAAGTATAGAAGATAAATTTGAATGAAATAGATGATCCAATAAAGTTCACCTTAATAAGCGTTTATGGTTGTTCTAACGTAAAAATATTTCAGAATATTTAACGAATAATACGCAATAAAGTCTCCGATGCGTTCGCCTGTAATGAAGGTTGAATAAGATTATTTGAAATCGTGACTCACGTATCACGAAGAGGATGTCGAAGATGCTGGAAACGGGCCACTGTGCACCATAATGGACACCGTTTACAGTCGTAGCAGTACTTTCAGTTCACTCACTTCGTCACTACCCGGTTGACAATTGCGAATAAAGTTCGAGAAACACGGTAAGCACTGATATCACGATGCTGTTCAGCGGAGCGATATCTATACACTGAACGTCCGAAGCCACGCGACATACGGAACTACCCGCCAACCCGAATTCCCCCGACACACCCCGATTGTTGACGAAGTTCCTCGAACGATAAACGAAGACGACCGAGAATCGGCGCAGAGAAAACGCATTTCTGCGTCGTACCTAAAATTCAAAAACACATCCGAATGATAGACACGATAAAAATGCTAATGAGCCTACGAACGACGCAGAAATCAAGATTGCTATCTAGATTAAAGTTCATGAATGCTTAGGTTCATTCAGATTCCTAGGAATTATGGTCGAGAGATACTTCATGCTTCGAGAATTATTTATAATTAGAGAAACAATATTTCTGGATCTAATAATTGCCAACATGGCTGCTATCCTAACAGAGGTTACTTTAAGATTTCATAATGTCTACCCTTTTAGTAGAACTAAACTTGAATCGTTATTCTAGTATGTGATTATCACAACCTTTTGTAATTATTGTAATAAGTTGAAACAATCATTGTTTCCTTTTTATCTATGAAAGTTCGTTGAAATAAACTGCAGAGGTCTGCATCGAACGTTCCTAATGCAGTGGCGGGCTTCTAAATTTAACCACGCTACAATGGAATAGAAGAAATTGCTTTCTTAATGATGCAAGGAAGACTGACCTTATATCCTATTAGGAGAAGGAAGAATTCCGAATTAAGTGGCAGCATGATTCACAACTGCACTCGAATGGCTTCCTAATAAAATTGTTAATTAATTGAGGAACAGATCCTTCGAACGTCCACCAGCCGCAAGCCGCAACGCATACCGGGAATGGAGAAAATGGTGGGAATTTCACGAGACATTTGAAATTAGAACAGATGGCGACAGGGAGCCCGCGGTTCTGAGTCCGTAGTGAAAAATGGCCGGCGCCAACGATTGTTTCAGCATTGGGAGTACGGTGGCCTGTAAAACTTGTTACAAGGAGGAGATCGAAGGCGAAGTGTTGGCATTCGATCCACAAACTAAAATGTTGATACTGAGTATCCTTTTCATATAAATTCCCCGAAAATTATCGCCGTTCCCGACGTGTACATGCAACCAGCGTTCATCCGTCGCTTGTTCAACATCAACCCAGTGTAATGAATATTCCGTGTAACCCGCGACAGATTTTCTGATGTCCAATCGACGACAATTACGTTCTGTTCCGCGATTTTTCACGGGCAACCCGAAATACCGCTTGTCAATTATTCGATGATTCCCTAACCAGCTACACGAAGTCAGGTTAGTTTCGTCATTCAATCAACCATGCTGGAATTTTCATTGGTTTTGTTTCGTCGCTGTGTACATTTCTCGCGTGCATTTTCACGATCTCGACAGCCGCTTTCTCCTTTCCTATCCGTAGAAATCGCGAACGATACTTTTCCAGCCTGATAAGATAACTTATATCGACTTGATTATAACCTTAGATTCAACTTTGATAGGAGACCCATTCTGACAGAAATTATTTATCAAACGAAACTATATTGCTCGAAACAATTAGTGAATATTTTATTTCAATCTGTGAAATGTGAAACAATTGCTAAATATTAGGGAAGCGCTTTTTTGGAGGAAACAAAATTGTAAAATATCTGTTAACTGTTTTGAGCAGTTTATTTCTAACTTTACATATTGATTATTATCTATAATTTCTTAACCAACGGCAATCAGAATGTCCATCTTCAAGTGGAACACCCACGTTAAATGACGTACACATAGTAAATTTATCCTTGGTATCTGAGGTCCAAGTAAAACGGGAAGTTAGCCCTACAACTAGCGAACCACCACAAAGCCTTAATTTGCAAAAGTTAAACAGAAGAGTACGTAATCAAATTGAAGAGAAAAAGAAACTGGTAATGGCTCTGCAGGCCGGAGTATCTCCAGAAGGACAAAAACTCTTCAGTACTATATCAAAGACAATTCCGGAAATAACGTGGAATGGGACAAATATTGTTGTGTTTGACAATGTCACGATTAAACCTCCATACAAAGTTGATAATGTTCATGGTAACACAGAATCTGGAGCATACAAGCATGTAAAAAAAGTGGTACGTATAGTTATGAGAGGAATCAAAAGAGGACAAAATGTGTTTATATTATTGTAATGACTATTATTGTTATAGGTTGAAAAACATATTAAAGATACGGAGGCATCCGCGCAGGCACAGCAGCGGGAACAACAACAAAAGCAAAAAGGAGGTGCTATGCAATAAAAAATCGAAAGTGGCCCTATATTACGAATAAAGCTATCAATGCTTTCACAGAAGTTCCAGTGTTTGAGGGAAGTAGGAAAGAAATGAAACCGGATAAACAAGAAAAAAACCATTGCAGAACTACTAGATAAGGCTATCATGAAAAAACCAGCATCACAAACGAAATTTACATTTGTTTTGTAAACGGGGCATTTTGGAGCAATCAGAGTGTAAATCGATCATTCAAATTTCGAATATGCTTGAAACACACGTTAATTATATTTGTATGGGCAGCATTTTGTAAAGCAATGGATTCACGTCTCACCCGAATTTTAGTATAAAGCTAACTCTTTGATAAAGAGGGTTGTTTATTTTATCTAATTAGCTGCCATACATCTTATGTCCTGCTGGAACTATTGTTCATACATGTGCTCTGATGCAGGTGTGTTTTAGTTTAGTTTTACATTGTTACAAAATACGTTTAGTAGTTGTTTACAGATCATTGATACACCTGATGGTAACATGACTCGATTGCCATACCAAGTACCAAATTTTTTAAGCAACAAGCAGATCGATTATCGCGATTATGATCCAAGTCCGTATGAAACGGTTCAACAACAGAAATTTGTAGAATCACTGTCGTAATCGGGATGGCAGACACGATCAACGACAATGGACACGTTTACACGTGACTCAATCAATTTCATAATTGACTGGCATTTTACTTGCATTCACAATTTAGAAATCGACGTTCGTCTTCAGATCATCGCTGTAGTTCTATCGATCTCTCAAAATTTGTAAACAAAGAACAAAAACGGAAACGTTACACTTGATCACGCCTGCGTCGGCACGAGACGTCTTCAGTCGTGATGCAACATTGTTGAATGAAGGATATTCCCTTGCATAGAACGAGCGAAGATGAATTGTTATTTAAAAAAAAACAACAACTTGATCTGTGCAAGGGCAACTGCCGTCTAGCTTGCACATAGGAGTAACTTCATTTGCAATTCAAACTACAGAACACGTCTCGTGCCCCTTACTTTTTGAACGCGGAGAAAAAAATGTAAAACGGAAAGAAAAGAAAGATTATAAAAATTAATTACACGAAAAGACACAAATAAATGTAATATAAATTCTAAGATTCTCTTTCGTATTTATTACGTTTTTACTATACTATAAAAGATTTACTATAAAAACAATGCGATCTTTATTCGGAGTTCTCTTCTAATTCCTCAATTGTTTCCGCAACATTTGTACTTCGCACGATCGCATTTAAATCGTGAGTTACCCTTGCAATTCGAGCCGCAGCTTTGAATTTAATTGCAGCTCGTTGTTTCTCCGTCTTTTTCTTCCACTAAAAATTATTTTATTTAAAATTATTTATTTAAAAATTATTCACTTTTATGTCGATATGAAATTTATGCACATACATATGTAGATCTACTTGTTCTAAAAAGAGTTATAAGCGGTGGTAGATTACTGGTTCAAAGTTCAGCTAAAATCGGCCTATAGAAAAAGGGTACTGCTAGTGGAAAATCCGAACGAATCTCTAGTAAGATTTTGCCACCCTTTCAATACAAAAAGTCCCTACGTTCGATGCCTTGCTTTCTATTAGAGTGAGAGAGAAAGAGCGAAAGAAAATCGTGGTCGAGTGTTTTGGAAGAACATTTTATGTTTGTTACTTCGTATCTGAGTTATATGTGTAGTTTTATATTTTTGGTAAACAAACGAAGTAAGGTAATTGTCATTAATTCTATAAAAAATTTCGCACACTTTAAAAGCTGTTTTACTATGAAATATTTTGTATATGAAAAATTACGCTTGATTTCGTGTTTGAGCGGGATGTTGTGATCGTCATAATTTCAACAAAAACGATTGTAAGAAAGTGTTTTATGGTGTTTTAAGTACTGCCAAATCAATTGCTTCGAATCAGTCTTCACTCTTAGACTTGATAATCATTTTATACTGTTTTTACTCAACAATGCGGCAAGTGTTTACCCTAACCTATTTTACTAGTTGACAAATCTGTGAGTAAGCTGAGTACTCCAAAAATTCAACTTTTACAGCAATGTTATTGTTGAAAGCTTATTAGTTACTATTTTAAAAA
Source organism: Augochlorella aurata (assembly GCA_028455555.1). Taxonomy (NCBI): domain Eukaryota; kingdom Metazoa; phylum Arthropoda; class Insecta; order Hymenoptera; family Halictidae; genus Augochlorella; species Augochlorella aurata. The sequence continues at coordinate 11,970,485 of CM052154.1, read as the reverse complement.
ATTGATTTCTCTTCTTATGTAATTTCTAAGATGTTTTGCAGAATATAGAGTGTGTTAAGTTACTAATATTAAGAATTGATTACTTACATCTTCATCACGAGATGGTAAGTTTGAAACATACTCTTTCATTTCTTCTTTCATGGGGTCCACTATAGCCACCACAGACACACAACCATCAACTGTACCTAGAACTATACTTTTACCATCATAAGTACTATCGATTGCACTTAACTCTGCTTGAACCCTATAATTTGCTATCATCTCACAGTCTGATGATCTAGAAGACAGATACATAGATGAAATTCAGTAATTTTAGAAAGGCAATTTCATTTGCTTTTACCTAAATACACGTATAGTTTTTCTACCACTGTGGTAATAGAGAACATATTCATCTGTACGGTTGAACATGGATATTACAGTAAACACCCCTTCTGCTACTTTGGGGATGTAAGTCTTAACACTGGTACCCTTCTTCAACTCAAGAAGTTCTAGTCCTCCTCTGTAGAAATAACAACATTGATGTTTATATTATGATTCATTTTAGAAAAAATAGACTACCTGCTGGGTGCATATAAAGTGTATTTTCCATCCTTGCTGATGTTCCCACTCCACTTTGGAATAGTACGGATAAATTTTTTCTTATTTATATCCAAAATAGTGCCCTTGTCTGCTCCAATAATGCCCACCCACTGTGGTTTATTGGGCATTGGAGTAATTGTCAAGATATCCTATAACGATTAAACAAATTAAAAAATGCACAAGATACACAAATTTTTCTTACTTTAAATCCAGGCAATTTTATAGGAATTTTGTTGATTAGTGCACCCGTTTTTGCATTATAAATTATAATGCAATCTCTGTTGCCTTTATCAGCTGCTGGTGCAATCAGGAAAGCATTGTCAGATGTAATTACTACATTTCTAAAGGGTGTACCTGTGTGGCTTCTGACTATATATTGCAATGAAAATATTGTTCTACCATCTAAAAATAAATATTAATTATTGGGAACCATAATTTAGAGATTGAAGCTTTCGTTAAGCATCACTGTACCAGGAATTGATCTCATAACAAGAGTAGCACTGGTCTTCATACTTTCCACCCCCGCAGGATTTTTAGGTCTGGAAACAGCCATGAACTTGCTGGAGTTCTCAATTAATGTTAGTTGTCTCACATGTTGTTGTTCTTCTTTGAACAACACTTGCTCTGTAATTCTGTTCCATATCAGAACATTGCCTGATTCTGTTGATACGACATACCTACAAAAAAATAACAATGTACACCATTGTTCAAACGTCATATTGAACATATCACTTTACAAACCTTCCATCATGTGTCATACAAGCATGGGTAACAATTGCCCCCAAGGGACTATCAGCTAATTTAGAGAACAGCTTTCCAGTCTGCAAATCCCAGATCCCCACACAATCTCTGGTGACTATTGCAGCCAGATTACACTGTTCTGCTAAACTGTGTACCAAAAAATATGCTTGTGTTAGAATTAATATAAATATTTATTTAACATTGAAATCCAAATTACCTTATCATGTCGACCTGCAATTCGTGCCTGTCTATTACGTGAACCTGTTCAAAAATGTTATTTATATTCCACACTTTAACACTTCTGTCAATGCTTGAAGTGACCACACTATTCCAATTGCCAATAGTTAGCGCCTCCAGCTGAATGATCCTGGCAAAATGAGCATCTAATATCTTCACCAATTCTGTCGTCTCTAAGCTCCAAACGTATAAATTTTTTCTGTGAAAAAAACCGCCAATACTTAATTTTATTCGATTTAAAATTGCCTCCTTGATGCACCACGAAACATACCTCACACCGGCGACAGCATAATTTTTCGTGCCACTGACCATTATCGAATTGGACCACATCATTCTCGTGCTGATGTTCCGAACACCGTTCGGCAACATCAGAACATAAGCATCGCTTTTGTTCTCCAAAAACCAAACGATGAAACCATTGGCACTGGTAGCCAATAGCATTTCTTCTTCCCTGTCTAATTTTAATTGCAACAAGTTCTCGACGTCGTCGTTATAAGCCCTAGGCATATCGAAAACCTTTTCCCATTGCAAGGACGTTTCATCGCAAGTATACTTAGTGACTCGATTATCACTATTAGTTGTGCAGGTATACAGGACCTTCTTATCGTTGGTCATCGTTAGGACGCTACAAAATAGACGTCAACAAAATTGCAATTAATTTTAAATAATCGATATTAAAAGGACATTTTACCTGTGGAAATTCAGAGGATCCAAAGATCCTTTCTTCCTGTAAGTATGCAACAGCATGCTAGTGTCCTCTATATTCCCGGACCAGAACACTATTCTATAGTCGTTCAAGGTCGTGTGCTCCACATCTACGTAAAACAGGAATCCCCAATGTTTTAAATAAAATTCCACGAGAGCAGGTACAAACTTCTTTTACGCTTACGCAAAATCGGCCACTTGTTAGAATCTTCTGGATTCGTGTGAGTCTCCAGCAAGTTCCCTCTCAGATCGAACCTGCACCAGCCTAACTTCCCGTAGACGAAAAAAAACTGGTTCATCAAATGCACCCCGTATACTGGATCCTCGTTTGACAAGGGGTTGTCAATGGTAACGAATTCGCTGGTTAGAGTGTTCAACACGACGATCTTAAAAATTCAAAAGTAATTATAGACACGAAATTACGGAACTATAGTTGAAGTCGGAACATTCTCCACCTGATTGTTGGTAGTAAACGCAGCTGCATATCTATTGTCAGGACTAAGAACTAAATTCTGCATGATCCCTTCCACTCCAGGGTTAACATCCCTCGTCATGTCGCTGGTGCTCAAGTCCCAGGTGATGAACCTGTTGGATATCGAGACCACGTGTCGGTAGTCAGAAGTCAGGCAGAAGCCAAAAACAGCGAACTGGTGACCCTCTAGAGAATACTGGAAGAATGCAAATCCTTTAGCCCCTAGTCAAGCAGGTGTATCGCTAAAATTACTTTTAGAGGTCCGCCAGGTGTATGCAAGCAGTGATAAACGGGTAGCAGGGCGCAGTCTTTAGCGCCATCATTGTCACAAGCCTTTAGCAACATCTTCACATTAACATTGCCCCCTATTTCCGGCAACAATCGGCCTATCAACTGGGGTGCAAGCATATCGGGGTGAGAGCCCAGAATTGCACCCCCTAATCTCAGAGCATCAGCTACCAGCATCAACTCTCTACAAAAAGAAACGCCATAAATAAACTTACAAAAATTTCTCAGTACTAGGTTGAAATAGTACCTGACGATGCTTTGATTATCGATGAAGGTGCATGCATCCTCGAAGTCTGAAAGTACAGCTTGCAGAGGGCAAGAACTGAGCTTAGCATGCAGCCATTCGTAGTTGAATAAGACGTTCTCGAAGAGATCGTTAAACCGACGCGATCTGACTAGATGGAACGGCAGCTCCCCGAACTGAAAATTCATAGTGATTCAGTCAATGAATACTAGAATTATTATTATTCTATACCTTTCTTAAATTGTATCTCGTAATTGTCCCCTCTTTTGAGTAGAATGCTAGGGGTTGTTCTGGAACTTTCCTGTCCGCCACACCTTCCTTATCCGCTAAGTTGAACCTAGAAAAGACATTTCATACTGTAATAGGGTCCCGAGATTTCCACGATACCCTAATTTTATAAATTCACTCACCGATGTCTTTGAATCTCAGTATACTTGAACGGCTTCGGCCGTCCTCCTCCCCAAATGCCCAAGTAATAATCGGCGATCATCGAATGGAAGTACATTGCCATGTTCATGTTCTTGAAGTACCTCTCCTTCGCGGCGTCCCTGAACTGCCTATGATACCAATTAAGGACACTGACGCCATCGGCTTCCCTCTCGCTCAAATAATTAGGCAAATCGTTCCTTATCCTGGTCCAGAGCAACGGAGGGATTCTCCTAACAGGTGGCAAGTGGTATTGATAGACATCGTCTAACACTTTATCGTCCAGGGAGATCAAATCCTCTAGCTCGGACTCGGATAGACCCGATTTCGCTGCAGTGATGTAAGCCAATGCATGGAAGACCAAGATCTTGCCATGCTGCTTCTCTATCCTCTCGAACAGCATCATGATGCTGTCCATCACCGTGCTAGTCAAGTGGGTATCGGCTGGCTTCGTGTAGCTCCTCCATCTGCAAATCTCCGCGAAGACCAGCTTCACGAAAATTGGCAGAGAGCACTTGGATATAGCGTTCGCTACCAGACGCCATTGGTAGTTGTTCAGATCCCTGTGCGCTGTCTTCATCCACATTCTGCGGATTCGTTCTTTCGTATAAACATTTCCATACAGCTTTGAGTCTGTTTTACCTTATCACGTCCATAGCTAAGTCCTCTCCAAGGGCCACCACTTCGATGAAATTCTCTTCCGTGTCTATCATTCTTCGCAGCAGCTGATAGTCCCGAGAGATCACGGGATTAGACTCCTCCGCAGCACAAGACAGCATCATCTGAAAAGATTGTCGAATGGAATCCGGAACAATTCCTCTGATAGTCGAGTACCTTGCAGTTGGTGGGGAGTCTAGTTGGTAGCCAGGACAATTTATTCCCTTGAACCCCTGTCAATTGATCCACACTGTCCAGAAATAAGAGAATCGGCTGCTCATTCGTTGCCAGGGTCAGCAAGTATTTGAAGTAGGCGGTCAGCGGGACTATATCGTCTGGGATTTCGTCGAAAGGTAGCATGAAGTTGTAGGAGATCTGTAAAATATTTATAAGAAAATAAGAATATAATATTTCTGGATCACCAATGCGTTGATTAGTTTACCTGTTGGCAAATGGAGATCAGTGTAGGTGTCAGGGCACTGCTGTCAGGAGTAGTGCCAAGGAACCGGATTATGTTGATTGGCTTCTTCCCAGTGAGCCACGTGCCGCTTGTCAGCCCTGCGCTCTTTGCTAATAATGACGTCTTGCCACATCCACCCTCGCCGTATAAGACCAAGGGCTTGTCGCTGTCCCCTAGCATGTACTCTTTGATCCTCACTAAGGTGTCCTCTCGGCCGTAGAACACCTGAAGGTTCCGCGTATCAATCGAATCGAAGGACCGAAATACAATTTCCCGCCCCGCCAACGATAAAGTATCAGAAACATACCCTGACAGAGTTGTTGCAAGCGTGGAGATGCTGCAGCATCTCTGTTATTATTTGTCCTTGAGCAGAACTGTCTTCTTTTCTCATGGCGCGATCCACCAGCTTCACTATGTTCCGATAAAAATGAGTTATGAAGTGCTGAAGGTACTCGCTGTGAGTCTCTGTGTCCAGACCCTCTCTTCCGATCCATTCCACTGTGTATCTGAGAGGACGAGCTTGTTTTACGATCTTTGAGAACCGGGAGCAAACTCGCGAGAGAAGAAGTACCTTTGTAGATTCGTAGTTTCGATTTTATTCGGCAGTCTCTCGTCCCTCAGGTTTGCCAAGAGCTTCGAAGCTTCGTTGTCCAAACTTCTGTTCGCTATATCCAAAAAGAGACTCGCTTTTCTCAAGTTCTGAAGATTTATGTTGTTTATGTATCTCACGTAGGCCAGACAGTGGTTTTTAGTATTCTTAACATTCAGGACGCCGTTGATCACTTCTCGCTCGGTTACTGGAAAAATAATAATTCGATATAAAATAATAATAATTCGGATAGCTGCATATTGGTTCGCATGTGAATTCGTTGCTCACCGGACATGAAATAATTGTGCATCGTGTCTTTGTCGAATTTCCCGTTGTTGAATAAAGACTGTGCTCCTTTTCGGAACAGCTTCTGCATCTTTAACATAGTGTCCCACCAAATGGCTTGGTCCTCCTGCTGCAGCTTCGGTATCCTCTAAATTATGCGAGCCATTAGTGTCAAAATAATTCACAGACCTTCAAGGGAAGGAAGTTTTATACTTTGTTGTTAAAGTTCTTCAGGATGGACGATATAGGTTGCAGGATGCTCGTCGGTGGCACGGCGTTGCTGTCCTTCTTGTACCATCTGTCCAAAAGACTGACATCCATTCCCTGAGCGTCCAATTCTGTTCGCAACATTTCCAATTCTGAACTGAGCACGTACGTCGGTATAGGACGGTAGCCATATTTTTGTCCAAGAAAAACCTTTCGAGAAATGCAAGAGAAAATAGACCGCCGTTCGAACAGTCGGTGGATTAAATCGATAAGATCGTTACCACGAAATTAGGGCCCATGGAGAGTCTCTGACAATTTTCTATTTCCCTCATGCAAAGTTCTGTGGTCATGTGATCATCGGTTGCTTCGTCCCTCACACCCCATCTCATGTCAACTACCTGCAATTTGAACACATTTTCCAATTGTTTCTATATTGGGTGCAACTTGACGGGTCACGTGTCAAGCTTGAACTTTAGTATTCAAAGTTTGGGAAACTTTTCTTCGTGTGCAGGACTTGGTACCTGGCACGAGGAAATCAATTCTTCAAGGACGAACGAACATGCGACACATGTCTCGGCAATATCTTCCAAATATATATATACGACAAATACATACGTCGAGATATTATGCAATGCCATCGCATTAATTTTTAGTTACTGTTTTGTTACAATTAAATTTTCTAATTGTAGCTGCAATTACCTGAAACTCCAATCCGTGTTTCTCCCTGCAATAGTCCTTGATTTTAGGGTAGCACTGAGCCATCAGAGTGTTACGCTCCATCGCGGTATCTGGAATTGCATTTATTACAATTCGATATTGCGTTTAGATTCTTATAAATAAGTATTAATAATACCAGTGAACGTGGAGCTGGTAAATATCCTGACGATTTTAGAGCTGACAGCGGGCAGGGACTTCAAAGAGCCCGCAAAGATTGAATCCACGGTAGATTCGTCCATTTTTCACCTAAACGTTCTCTCGCGATCGAATCTTATCCCATCAGGTTCCCAGCAACATTGCGAGGATACTGAGATCGTGTCCAGAGTATCGCGGGTACTTATACCGTGTAGACGTATATTCGTGATCCGCTACCATCTCCACAGACATTGTCTTTAGCGACCATGTGGATCGCTAGACCCCACGAAATTACTTTTGCTCACGAAATTCAACGCGGCTTCTCCGTCGTCGCCTGAAACCGAACGTTATCGTCCATAAAATTTGCGAAGAATCGTAGATCTTTGCACAACGTTGTCAAGCGTCCGGAGGGTGGTTGCTAAGGGCTGTTTACGAAGTCTATAGCTGCCTCATTGATTTCGCGGGAGCTATGCATCCTCCGTTTGATGACAGAACACGTTTGCTCGGCCGCAGGTATTCTAATGGACCAGACGTAGCATAAAGGGGCAAGATTTTGATTGAACAATCAAAATGGCACCGCCGGACCCAGTCACCCAGATGAACACGTACCGGTCGTACGTGACCATGCTGGCCGATCCGGTTTCCAAGGACGAGTTGAAATTGAAGGCCGCCCAAGAATTGTCCGAGAATTTCGAGGTACCAAAATCATGACGATTTTCACAAATTCTCATTCGTTGAAGAGCGTCCAATTATCCGAATCTTTCTCTCTACAGGTCATCATGTGCTCCTCGCAATACCCGGCATTTCTTGATCACATGATGAAAATATTTTTGAAGATCCTACAAGAGGGCGAGCCGCACTTCATATCGGAATACAATATACAGCAAGTCAGGAAATTGATCCTGGAGATGATACACAGGCTGCCGAGCAACGACTATCTTCGTCCGTACGTGAAACAAATCTTGAGCTTAATGTCGAAACTGTTGGAGACTGACAACGAAGAGAACGTGCTGGTCTGTCTGCGGATCATCATCGAGCTGCACAAGCAGTACAAACCCGCCTTCAATCCAGAGATACAGTATTTTCTGCAATTCGTGAAATCGGTTTACAGCGAGTTACCAAAGAACCTACCAAAAATATTCGAGCCTCGTCCGCCATTAAGGGTAAAGGATCTGTCGGAGATAAACATAGAAGCGCTGCTCAAAGAGACGTTCACTATCACGGCCATACAGAGCGAGAAGAAGGCTGCGGATGGCACCGTAGTCACAGTAAGAAATTTTTATCATTCGAATCCCTTTCAACAGTATTGTTACTAAAAGGAATATTTTCTTCCAGTACAATCTTATTCCCAAAGCAGTTCTGTCTCTAAAAGTGCTTCAGGAGCTACCAATCATAGTCGTGCTGATGAACCAGCTATACAAGCAAAATGTGCACCAAGATGTCTCGGACTTCATCCCCCTGGTGATAACGACGATAACCCTGCAGCCGAGTCCTCAACACAGAGCTTCCCCAGGGTTCAACAAAGAAGTGTTCGTCGACTTTATGGGGGCTCAGATCAAGACACTATCTTTCCTAGCCTACGTGATCAGAATCTACCAAGACGTGGTGTCTCAGCACAGTTCCATATTGGTGAAAGGTATATTGGGACTGTTCACGCTGTGTCCCATGGAAGTAGCACACCTGCGAAAGGAGTTGGTGATAGCCTCGAGACACATCCTGGCCACGGATCTTCGGAACAAGTTCATCCCGCACATGGAGTGCTTCTTCGACGAGGACATCTTTATCGGTCGAGGCTGGACGACTCACGAGTCGCTCAGACCATTGGCATACTCGACTCTAGCGGACTTGGTCCATCACGTGAGGTTGTTGTTACCCTTGAGCGACGTTTCCAGAGCTGTACACCTGTACAGCAAGAACCTGCTGGACCAGAGTCTTCCGACAGCGGTGCAGATGGTGTCTTGCAAGCTGCTGATGAACTTGGTGGACACTGTCAGGCAGAGATCCGATGCAGAGAACAGTACGCAAGGCAGGGAACTGCTGATGAGGATCCTCTTGGTATTCGTCTTGAAATTCAAGACGATAGCGAAGATCTACATACCGATCCTGCGGAACAAAACGAAACAACTGGCTCCTCCGGGCCTGGACATTAAAACAGAGGACGTGAAGCCCGTTATTCCCGATTTGAACGAGGATAAGGAGGCAGGAAAGTCAAAGTTCGGATTCCCCTCGTCCCAGGCGATGAGCTTCAACGTGGGCGACTACAGAAACCTGGTGAAGAGCCTGGTGCACGGTGCAAAGGCCATCACATCGAACTGCATCAACTCGAAGACGGGAGAAGTGACGCAGTCCAACCAGTTTCAGTCTAAGGAGACTCTGGTCTATATCAAATTAGTGAAGTGGGCTCTCCCCGCGCTGGATATCTACACCATAGGTCCGCCAACGATCGGAGCCATCGCTCAGCCAGGGAGACCAGCTCAATCTCAGACTATTCGCACTCGCGAAGAGAAAGAGGTCCTGGAACTTTTCGGAAATGTGTTCACTCAGATGAACCCTCAGACGTTCCAAGAGATCTTCTCCACGTCCATCGACTACATGGTGGAGAGGATCTTCAAGAACTGCGCGCTGCAGATCATCGGCAGTGCTTTTCTATCTAGCCCGACTATATCCTCGACCTTCGCGACTATTCTGGTAGAGTACTTGCTAGAACGGATGGGGGACATGGGCTCTAACGTGGAGAGGAGCAACTTATATTTGAGACTGTTTAAGTTGGTCTTCGGCAGTGTGTCTCTGTTCCCTGCTGAGAACGAGCACATGCTGAGGCCCCACCTGAACCAGATAGTCAATAGAGCGATCGAGCTCGCCATGTCCGCGAAAGAGCCCTACAATTATTTCCTACTATTACGAGCTTTGTTCAGATCTATCGGTGGTGGATCCCACGATCTCCTTTACCAAGAGTTCCTGCCTCTGCTGCCGAACATGTTGGAAGGCTTGAACAGACTGCAGTCCGGTCTGCACAGGCAGCACATGAAGGATCTTTTCGTCGAATTGTGCCTTACCGTCCCAGTGAGGCTCAGCTCCCTCTTGCCTTATTTGCCGATGCTGATGGACCCTCTCGTCTCAGCTCTGAACGGCAGCTACGGTCTAGTCAGCCAAGGACTGCGTACTCTCGAGCTCTGCGTCGACAACCTTCAACCTGATTTCCTTTACGAGCACATTCAACCTGTCCGAGCAGACCTGATGCAAGCTCTTTGGAGAACCCTGCACAATCCAACCGATCAAGCTCATGTAGCCTTCAGGGTCTTGGGAAAATTCGGAGGGGGAAATAGGAAGATGATGATCGAACCGCAGAAGCTGGAGTACAATGATCGCGAGACCAACTCGCCAGCAATCGTCGTCTACTTCCAGGAGCCTACCAAGCCCATTGATTTCACCGTAGAGAAAGTGATAGAAACTGCGTTCAACGCCCTCAAGTCGAACAACACCGATTCTTTCTATCGTAAACAGTGCTGGGAAGTGATCAGCTGTTACTTGGCTGCTTCTCTAAGACTGGACGACAACAGCGGGATACTATACAAACTCTTTATGCACCCGAGCTTCAAGGAGAGCAAAATTCCCCATCAACAGGGCCCTCATTACAAATGTCCTGACGCTGTAGCGAGGAACGTGCAGCAAACAGCGCTGACAGGACTATTCGTAGCCGCGGAGATCAAAGAATTGAAACACTCCGTGCTGGGTACCGTTGTGTCGATCGTGAGACATTATACGATGGTAGCAATCGCTCAGCAGGCTGGGCCGTTTTGTTTAACTGGGAGACAAATTCGTATGCAGGGCCAGGACCCTCTGGTTTTGATCGATGCTTTGGCAGTGATCATGGGTCACGAAGAGAAGGAGTTGTATAAATCTGGACATTTAGCTTTGGTTTTGATCCTGGAGACTGCTACCAACATTCTGGGATCGAAGGAAAGAGCTTGTCAATTACCGCTGATGGAATACCTAGCAGAGAAGATGTGTTCTCTCTGTTACGAGAGAGCTTGGTACGCGAAACTGGGTGGCTGCATAGCTATCAAGTTTCTTTTCGAGAGGATGGCAACCAAGTGGGTGTTGAACCATCTATTTGTATTTTTGAAAGCCCTAATGTTTGTAATGATGGATCTAACGGAGGAAGTGTCCAATGGAGCCATAGACATGGCCAAGGCCAACCTGGAGAAGATGCTGCGAGTTTGCGTGAACCCTGGCATCCAAGATGGAAACACCGAGCTGATAGAAGCGCAGAACAAGAGCCTCTACGACGTCACTCACGAGCTGGTGAGACAAGTAACATCCCCTCACACGTTAGTGAGGGAACAGGCTATGGCATCGTTGCGTCTGCTAGCAGAGATTCAAAATAAGACAGTGACGGAAGTGATGGAGCCCCATAAGGAAGTTCTAGCGGACATGATCCCACCTAAGAAGCATTTACTGAGACACCAGCCTGCCAATGCTCAGATCGGTCTGATGGACGGAAACACCTTCTGTACGACGCTGAATCCTCGTCTATTTACGATCGATCTAACAGTGATGGAGCACAAGGTGTTCTTCCAGGAGTTGCTGGCCCTCAGCGAGGCGGAGGATTCGAGTTTGAACAAGCTACCTTGCTACAAGTCGGTGTCGAACCTCATCCCACTTCGGAAGTCGGCACTGAGAGCCCTTGCTGCTTGTCATTACATAGTAGCTTGCAGGGAGAAGATTTTTGGAGTCCTGTACAAGGCTCTCGAGAAACCGAACGCTGAGCTGCAGGAAGCAGCTTTCGAATGCATGCAGAAATTCATCGCTGGATTCCAGATCGACATGGAATCTGTTCACACTATCATGCGACCGATGCTGCTGACTTTAGGCGACCACAGGAACCTAAGTCTCAACTGTGTCAAGAGACTTTCGTACCTAACTCAACTGTTCCCCAGTACCTTCAGTATCACTCTCTGCGAGCAACTGCTGCAGCATTTAAAGAAACTCTTAGAGAACTTGATACAGGCGCACAAGGGGATATCGAAGTCCGGAGAGAACGAGCAGAAGATAGCCACAATCATAGGCATCTTCCACGAGATCCCAGCAGCCACTCCCAAGTTCATCGACGTACTCTGCAGGCTCGTTCTGCAGACAGAGAAGTCGCTGATGGTCGAGGTTTCCAGCCCATTCCGGATTCCACTGATGAAGTTCTTGTTGCGCTACCCTACCGAGACGCTGAATCTATTTTTGCACGACAATAATATCAAGGACCAGCAGTGGAGCAAATACCTAGAGTTTCTCATCAAGCAGAAGGATGGGAAACCGTTCCGCGATGTGCTGCACAATAGCACCGCTAGATTGATAACGATGTTACTCGCCCACTCTCAGACCAACTCGAATTTGACTCACAACGAGAAGAGCGAGCTTCAGCATCAGGCGATCAAGATCATCGCGGTTTTAATTAAATTTGACGAGCAGTGGCTGTCGACGCAGACTCAACTGGTCGGAGCTTTGAAGCAGATTTGGTGCAACGACGAGTATCAAGCTCTGCACAAGAAAGTCGAAAGCGTGGACTATTGCCACTGGAAGGAGCCCAAGTTGATAGTCAAGATTTTGCTGCACTATTTTCGCCATCATTCCAACGATATCGACCTGCTCTTCCAATTGCTAAGGGCCACTTGCGACAGGTTCATCCCCGATTTCCAGTTTCTGAGAGACTTTTTGGAACACACTGTGGCTCAGGAGTACACGGTCGAGTGGAAGCGCAGCGCGTTCTTCAGATTCGTCGACCACTTCCCCACAAACAATTTATCCCAAGAGTTGAAGGCAAATGTTCTCCAATTGATCATCATCCCCTGCTTCGCCGTGAGCTTCGAGAGAGGAGAGGGCACTAAATTAGTTGGCGGAGCGCCAATGCCTTATCAAGATAATCCAGAGAACGTTGTGTCAGTATTTATCAGTAAGATTATAGATCCTGACAATCCCTTCGGATCCGCCGACTGCGTTCGAATATCTTTGCTTCAGTTCTCTTGTCTCTTAGTAGAGCAAGCTTCTCAGCATATTCACGATGTCACTAACAAGAGGCAGGGTAACAAGCTCCGACGTCTGATGACTTTCGCGTGGCCATGTCTCCTGGGCAAGAATTGCGTCGACCCAACAACCAGATACCACGGCCATTTACTCTTGAGCCACATAATCGCTAAATTCGCCATCCATAAACGGATAGTTCTTCAGGTTTTCCATAGCCTATTGAAAGCACATGCCCTAGACGCTCGAAACGTGGTGAGACAGGCTCTAGAAATCCTGACTCCTGCGATGCCAGTCAGAATGGAAGACGGTAACACGATGCTAACCCACTGGACCAAGAAAATCATCGTAGAGGAAGGCCACTCTATGCAGCAGCTATTTCATATCCTCCAGTTGGTCGTCAGACACTACAAAGTATACTATCCTGTGAGGCACCATCTCGTCCAGCACATTGTGAATTCTATCCAAAGGCTGGGATTCAGTCCCACGGCTACCATCGAGCACAGGAGATTGGCTGTCGAGTTGGCAGAGGTTATTATAAAATGGGAGCTACACAGGATCAAGGACGAAGCTGAGAGTGCTGAATCCGGTGGCTCCAGAGGGGTCCAAGGTTCGGTGAAAAGACCTATAAACGATGATCCTGCAGGGACCAAGCGGATGACCACCCAGGCAGCCACAGGTAACGCTACTGTCCCTGTGATCCTGCCTAGAATAGAGCCGGGATCTACAAAGCCGATTGAGAGAGCGCACGCTGACGCGATTCTCAATTTCCTGCTCCGTCTGGCCTGTCAGGTCAACGATGTCACTACCATTCATGGAAATCCTGGCGAACAGCTTTCTAGACGCTGCGTGGCCTTGCTGAAGATGGCCCTCAAGCCGGACGTCTGGCCCCAGTCCTGTGATTTGAAGCTAGCTTGGCTGGATAAGGTCCTTGCCAGCGTTGACAGCACTCAGCCCATCTTTGGGAACATTTGCACAGCCCTGGAGGTGCTCACCTTCCTGCTGGGTGTGATGAAGAGAGAGCAGATACTAGCAAGCTTCAAGTCTTTGCAAAGAGGCATCGGGGCTTGCATCGCGAGCAGCAACACGAAAGTAATTAGACTAGTTCACGGTCTATTATCAAGATTGATGACTATTTTCCCAGCAGAACCGACTTCTTCCACAGTGGCATCGAAGTATGAAGAGTTGGACACTTTATACACCACTGTTGGCAAATTTATTGTAGACGGTCTGGCAACTTACGAGAAAAATACGGCAGCTACTCCCAGCACGCTGTTCGGTACCCTGATGATGCTGAAGGCAGCCTGCACGAATAATCAAAGCTACATCGATCGATTGATAACTCCCTTCATGAGGGTCCTTCACAGAATGGCCAAGGATCACTTGCACTCGACTCAGGCAGAGGCGAATCCTGTTGGAAGCGAATTGTTGATCCTCAGTTTGGATCTGGTAAAGAATCGAGTGATGGTGATGGGCGTGGAAATGAGGAAATCGTTTATTGGCTCGATTCTAGTCGGCCTGATCGAAAAGACGCAGGATATCAAAGTGATGAAAGCCATCACGAAGATGCTGGAGGAGTGGATGAAGAATAAGAACCCCATAGCTATGAACCAAGCGCCCAGTTTGCGTGAGAAGTCGATTTTGTTGGTAAAAATGATGCAGTACGTGGAAAAACGGTTTCCCGATGATCTTGAATTGAACCGGCAGTTCCTGGAACTCGTCAATTTCATCTACAGGGACGAAGCCTTAAAATCTTCGGAACTGACTTCGAAATTGGAGCCAGCGTTTTTATCTGGTCTACGATGTATTCAACCTCAGATTCGAGCGAAGTTCTTCGAGGTGTTCGACGGGTCCATGAGGAGGCGACTTCACGACAGGCTTTTGTACATTATCTGCAGTCAAAGCTGGGACGCGATAGGTCCTCATTACTGGATCAAACAATGCATAGAATTGTTGCTGGTCACCTCAAACTCTACCACTCAGGTTCAGATGTCCAATCAGGACACGTTGCTGCCCAGCGTGACGTCCGTGATAAATATGACGGACAGTGAGGAACACAAGAATTTCATGATCTACAGCTCGATCAAGGAGGAGCCGCAGGACATTTCTGACACGGCTGACGTGAAGGACGATATACTGGACATGGACCTGGCTAACGTAGACTCCACGACAGTCCCTGAAGAGATCACTACCACGGGGAGGACGAGTTTGACGCAGCTAATCGCGAAACAGGGCGAGTTCATCGAGCATGCAAAGAAGATCAGAACGGAGCAGCTTTTGTTAGCCGCCGCGCAGCTTTGTCACATGGACACCAATCTGGCGGAGCGTGTCTGGCTGGACACCTTCCCAAGAATCTGGGGAATCCTTGACGAACATCAGCACAGCACTCTGATCGCCGAAGTGGTGCCATTCATTTGCAGCGGCACGCACGTCATTCAAAAGGATTGTCATCCGAGCGCAATCGCAACCTTCGTCGAAGCGATCGCTCACTGCAATCCTCCGGTGCCCATGAGACCGGCCTTGATGAAGTACCTAGGCAGATCGCACAATCTCTGGCACAGGATGACGCTGAGCTTAGAACAGATGGCGTTCGACAACGGCAACAATCAATTTAAAATCAAGAGAGAATCGGACTGTTACGACTTCGAGCCTGACAATAGTCCTCATGCCGAGATTCTGGACTCTTTGTCGGACATGTACTCGTTGCTCTGCGAGGAGGACATGTGGTCCGGACTCTGGCAAAAGCATGCACATTATAAGGAGACTCTACAAGCTACTGCACTCGAGCAACAAGGCTTCTTCGAGCAAGCTCAGGGAGCATATGACGTAGCCATGACAAAGTTCAAACAGGACTACGTTTCGACTCCTGCCCCTTTCAAGATACAGAGGGAGGCTATGCTCTGGGAACAGCACTGGATCAGATGCGCGAAGGAACTGAATCAATGGGATCTGTTATTGGACTATGGCAGCAAGAAGGCAGAGAAGAACCCGTTCTTGATTCTGGAGAGCTCTTGGCGTATTCCGAATTGGACGATGATGAAGGAGGCTCTGGCTCAGGTGGAACACAATTGTCCCAAGGAGATGGCTTGGAAGGTGAACGACTATCCTTAGAAGTATGTGTCTCTGATGTACTCTACTCTATTCTGAATCTTTCTCTTTCCAGGTGAACTTGTACAGAGGCTTCCTAGCGATCTGTAACAGCGAGGATCAACACCTGAACGCGGTGGAACGCTATGTGGAGCTTGCATCAGGTCTGTGCATGCGCGAGTGGCGCAGGTTGCCTCACATCGTCAGCCACGTGCACCTGCCGTTGCTGCAGGCCGCGCAGCAAATCATGGAGCTGCAAGAAGCAATGCAGATCCATCAGGGCCTGCTGCACGGCAGGAGCACGTCGCTGCACGATATGAAGGCTATCGTGAAGACCTGGAGAAACCGGCTTCCTGTGATAGCCGACGATCTTAGCCACTGGTCGGACATCTTCACCTGGCGGCAGCATCACTATACTTTCATTTCGAGCCACTATGATTCTCAGCAAGACCAGACGACCAACCATTCCATGCTAGGCGTGCACGCATCGGTGCAGGCCATCATCCACTTCGGCAAGATCGCGAGGAAGCACAATCTCTGCGGTGTCTGCCTGGATTCTTTATCGAGGATCTACACGATCCCCAGCGTTCCTATCGTCGACTGCTTCCAGAAGATCAGGCAGCAAGTGAAGTGCTACCTGCAGATGGCCTCTGTGAGCGGGAAGAACGAGCTACAGGAGGGCTTGGAAGTGATCGAGTCCACGAACCTCAGGTACTTCACCAAGGAAATGACTGCCGAGTTCTACGCCCTGAAGGGAATGCTATTGTCGCAAATCGGGAGGTCAGACGACGCTAATAAAGCATTCTCTGCTGCTGTGCAACTGCACGACACCTTGGTCAAGGCGTGGGCTCTGTGGGGTGACTACCTGGAGCATATATTCACTAGAGATGCTCGTCAGATCTCGATAGGGATCTCAGCAATCACTTGCTTCCTCCACGCCTGCAGACACCAAAACGAGTCCAAGTCTAGAAAGTATCTGGCCAAAGTCTTGTGGCTCCTGACTTACGACGACGATAAGTTCTCCTTGATGGAGGCTGTAGATAAGTACGCTGTTGGGGTTCCTCCTATCCAATGGCTACCTTGGATACCTCAACTCTTAATGTGCTTGGTGCGACACGAAGGCAACGTTATCCTGAATCTACTCAGTCAAGTTGGGAGGGTATTCCCGCAAGCGGTGTATTTTTCGATCAGGACTCTGTACCTGACCCTGAAGATAGAGCAGAGAGAAAGATACAAGAGCGCAGAACTGGCTGCGGGAAAGAACCAGGAAGGTGTCGAGGGTCGTGGAGCAGGTGGAAACGTTCAACAACAGGGAGTGCCGGAAACCGGTCCCATTCGTGCCACGCCGCCCATGTGGAGATGTTCGAAGATCATGCACATGCAGCGGGACATCCATCCGACCATTCTGTCCAGCTTGGAAGGCATTGTGGATCAGGTTCACCTTTGTTTTATTTTATCGGATTATGGTTTTTCGTGCATTCGGAGCATTTTAAAATGGTATGATTTAATTGTGTTCCAGATGGTGTGGTTCCGAGAAACCTGGTACGAGGAGGTCCTTAGACAACTGAGACAGGGCCTGGCCAAGTGTTACGCGATAGCCTTCGAAAATCGAGGGGCTGTCAGCGAGGCTACCATCACTCCCCACACGCTGAACTTCGTGAAGAAGCTGGTCTCGACATTCGGAATCGGAATAGGTGAGCCCCCGATTTCCCACCCTGGCAGAGACGAGTTCTTACGGACTTCTTCCTGTAAACCGTAGAAAACATATCCCCATCTCAAAACGTGAACAACACATTTGGCTCAGCGGCTTCAGAATCGTTGGCGCGCAGGGCACAAGCCACCGTCCAGGATCCCGTTTTCCAGAAAATGAAAGGTCAATTCACTAGCGACTTCGACTTCACCGTGCCCGAGGCCAGGCTGTTGCACAATCTCATTAGCAAGCTGAAGAAGTGGATCAAGATCCTCGAAGGCAAGACCAAACAGCTGCCCAAGTGAGTATCTCAGTGATTGAATCTCAACGCTCTACAAAGGACAATTGCTACAATGATCATAACCTTGACCAGGTCCTTCCTCATCGAAGAAAAATGCCGGTTCCTCAGCAACTTCAGCTTGAAGACCGCGGAGGTGGAACTACCCGGTGAATTCCTGCTACCGAAACACTCCCACTATTACGTCAGGATAGCCAGATTCATGCCCAGAGTTGAAGTCGTCCAACGACACAACACAGCAGCCAGAAGATTGCGCATCAGAGGACACAATGGTCGCCTCTACCCCTATTTAGTAGTGAACGACGCTGGGTTAGGGGATGCTAGACGCGAGGAGCGCGTTCTTCAACTATTGAGGATGTTGAATCACTACCTAGCAAAACAGAAGGAGACCTCCAGGAGGTTCTTGCACTTCACAGTGCCTCGAGTTGTCGCGGTTTCCCCGCAGATGAGACTCGTCGAAGATAATCCTGCGTCGGTTTCTCTACTCGACATTTATAAACAAGGCTGTGCAAAACTAGGAATAGAGCATGATGCTCCTATAGCTAGGTATTACGAAAGGCTGGCTGCTGTACAGGCGAGAGGAGCGCAAGCCAGTCATCAGGTTCTCAGGGATATTTTGAAGGAGGTGCAAACGAGCATGGTTGCTAGGACGATGCTGAAGGACTGGGCGGTAAAGACTTTCCCGGGAGCCACGGATTACTGGACCTTTAGAAAAATGGTAATAAAAAACATTGTCATATAATTTTTCTCTCCTCTGTTTTCAATATTTTTCTTATCATTTACAGTTCACATTACAATTATCTTTGGCCTGCTTCGCGGAGTACGTGCTTCACCTGACGAGATTGAATCCTGACATGATGTACGTGCATCAAGATTCTGGTCTGATAAACATCGCCTACTTCAAATTCGATGTCGACGACACCTCTGGTGAACTCGATGCCAACAGACCGGTTCCGTTCCGGCTCACGCCGAATATCCTCGAGTTCCTGACGAGTACAGGTTTGTAATCGATTAGAGAGATCTTGTACATAATTTCGCACACGTAAAACTAAACGAATTTTCTCCAGGTGTATCCGGACCTCTGACAGCAAGTGCAATTGCCACGGCGCGCTGTCTAGTGCAGCCATCCTTCAAAGTACACACGATCCTTCGAGCAATCTTGCGGGATGAGGTGATCGCAGATCACAACAAGAAACAAGAGGATGCTGAAAACGCGTCCCAAACACCCACGGACATGAAAGGCGAGCTTCTGATTACTATGGTGACCCGCGCAGTCACGGCGATCGTCTCTAGGTTGAACTCTCTAGCCAATTTCGATGGGACTGACAGCAAGGTCAGCACGCTGGTTGCTGCGGCGAACAGCCACGACAATCTGTGCAGGATGGATCCGTCTTGGCACCCGTGGCTGTAGAACAACTTCTACGGTTGGCCTAAACGTGCTTCCATTACGAACAATCGCTGGAAACGTCGATCAGCTTGAACGGTTCTCCACCTTTTGTGTAAAGTCTTTGTATCTTTCCTTGCTTTCGTTTGAATTCCGCGCGAAACCGTCTGAGTTCATCGATGCTCCCGGCTTCCGGATCTCTTGAGTCGTTCGTTATACTTTTTTTTTTCAACTAACAAGGTGTGTTGTCCAATCGAACATCCCGATGTTTATTGAACGTGACTCGCTAATCAAATCGGGGAGACGAGATTGGGCTGTGCTTCTTGGGGAACGACCCTGTTCCATGTAAATATTATGTAGTCACGTATGATGTTACTTACAAGGTGCGTTTTCTTTTGTAACTGCAGCGAACAGAATGGTTTGCTACTTTCATTTACCCAAGTGTTTATATATCGTGTACAAATTCTCGTCTATCCGGGAATACTACGTGTATCATTTACTGTACATAATTTTAAATATAAGAGTTATTTATAGATCTGTTTATAAATCCGCAAGAATGAGAAGTGTGGAAGGAATAAAGTGTCGGAAACAGTGACCCCTTTTCTAATTCCGTGGTTTTAATGTTCATCCGGAGTGGAGTAGAGGGACGCTTGGGATACTGCATAGAACACACTAGTCGTATTAAATCCGTATATTTTAAAATAATATGAATCGACGTCTCACTATTAATCATACCTATCGCTTCTGTAAAAAAACGTTCTCACCAATTACTTCGTCGGCTTAAGAGTAATATTTCGGAGCATACACAAATCTCGCGCGGTTGCCTTGCGCCCGACTGCAGTTTGGATATCGTAAAATCGTAACAATATATCAGTCGTGAAAAGTTCTGGCAGTGCTTTCAGTAGACACGGGACCTGGAAACCCAACAAATTCAACATTTGCCCTCCGATCGACCGATTAACATATAAACAGGATCTGAGATGCTCACCAGCGTTTGTGGCATTCCCTGCAGCACGATGCGAGTTCTGTCTTTGCCGCATTGTACCATCAGACGAAGGAACTGAAGTATAAAATGAGTCTGCTGGGAGACCTCGCCGTCTCTACCAGCCAAAAAGGTAAAAATCGTGAACAGTCCGTTTAGAGCAGTCAACAGAGGATCCCTAAGAACGACCGATTTTTGGCCGTTAGTGGGTCCCTGAGCCTGGGGGCTCTGAGATCCGAAGATGGGATTCGAATCGCCCGCTTCGTTCAGTCGCAGAATTTTATTTGGCACACCGAGAGCGTCCAACTCCTCGGCATCCAGATCTCGTCGCACGCGCTTCCTATTATTGCCGCGATATGGATTCGAATTGTTATACTCTAGGGTAGAAAATATACAGTACACGCACAGCTTCGCTAAAACGGAGGACTGTGGCTCTACGAGTTCTTCACTTCTGAAAGAAATTTGGAGTCAGCATTTGAACCAAGCTGAATGAAATTAATTGCCAGCACTGAGAATTGTGACTTACTGTAATGAGTTATATAAATACTGTGGAATGATATGGTTAATGAGATCTAATGTACAGTTCTCGATGTCAAGATGAAAAATGGCAAACGCCAGATCCACCGCCTGGTCAAGTTCCTGCTGGTAACGATACCTCAATACCTCCTTCACTATGTTCGAAACGAACCATAGCGAACCTCCGGTATTTAATAAGGACTCCAAGGACTGCGTCGCTTGAATATTTATCCAGCCTCGTTGATTGATATTCCTCCATACTGTTTCCAATTGTTCGAGAATCGGTTGTCTCGATATAATGCTGAAGAAATAAAAATTTCTAAAACCTTAGAAACGTTTATAAAAAATATTATAAGGTGGTGAATCTCTACCTGTGCGACATTGAAAGAACCTTGTTCTTCGACTGAGTGGGAGGATGCACATCGTACTGCATCTTCCTAATGATCTGGAACATCAAACTCGACCGTTCCTTCAGATTGTCCTGCATTTCATCGCCAGGTAGCGGTGTCAGGAAGTGCTGCACCATATTCATGGGCTTCAGAAGAGCGTCCTGATGAGTGATGCTCATGTAAGCACAGAGCCAAGCCGCTGCACAAACTGGTAAACAGCATGCAGTGGCTCTTAGTCCATCTAGAGCTCTTTTCACGTCTCCAGCTCCGAGGACATCGCTTTCCCAGGCACAGAGAAGTTCCTTAACAGCGCCCATGGCTGATTGACACGCGATATGCCATTTAATGTTGCTAGATTTAAAGTCTGAGTCTGGGGAATTAATTTGCGCTAACAGAGCATCGACTCTTGCAGGATCGATGTTCTGCAACATTTTCTGAGGCGACTTTGGTTGATTCCGCTCCGGCATGCACTCGCGCACCCATTGTTCAAAGAAAGAGTCCCCTCCACCTTCTTCAAGGACTGCTTCGGAGCCATAAGTCTGCACTATGGAGCACAGCATCAGGAACGATACTTCAAACAGCATCGCTCTGGTAGCTGCCGTCTTTGGTGGAACAGGTTCGTTGATCTGTTTGCTGCTCTCGTTGAACTTGATCAACTTGGTTACGAAGGTTTTCAGCTTGCCCTCAACAGTCGCCACCGCCAGCATAAGTTCGAAACTTTTTCCGGTGAGCACCTGGTACAGCATACTCAGTAACGCTTCGTGTATCTTCAAGTAGTCCGCGTTCAAGGTCTTCAGGATCCCGGAAAGTGTCGGCTCCGCTCTTACGATCACCTTTGGGATCGACGGGGTGGAAGTTGAGGATTCTAACTTTTGCAAGGTGGCAGTGACACCTTCCCTTCTACTACTCAGTTGCTTCGCCTGCTTCTCGGTTACCAGGGTGACTTTCTGAAGGGCGTTTAAGAGACACTCGACGCTGTTGCAAGAGCATGCAGTGTCCATAATGTCCAGAAGAGGCGTGAACTGCAGAAGCAACTCAAAAGCGTCCAAGATGTCCTGGGAATACTCTAATTTGTCGTCGCCATTCGAGTGTGCAACGTGCAGTTCTTTCAAGATCAATGGGGCCTTGAGGAACGTCATTGCACCCCATTGGGACTCCTTGAACGTCGCCGTCACGTTGTGCAGACACATCAGGCAAGCACGAATTATCTCGCAGTACAATCGAGCGTTCGTGTAATTCTTTAGTCTCTGAACCATCAGCAACTGGTTAACAAACACTGCTGTCTCCGTGCTCGGGTTCAACAGCACTTGCACCGCGAAAAATGGTTGCAGACAGTGTGTGGTTGACTCCATTTGAGTCATTTCGGGAGACAGTGCCAGGCACTCTACTTCTAGATTACACAGCTTCTTCAGCGAGTCCTCGATCGGCACCGAGGACTTTAAGCTGCTCGTCTTCAATAGGGCCTCGATCTCCTGGCACTTCTTCACAACGTCTATGTACAAATCTGTAAAGGATAGCGTTAGCGAGGTGGAAGATGCTTCGAGTTAACGTTTTCCGACCAATTTAGCAATTACCTTTGTCATCATATTTGGCTAAGTACATCATTGCGCAAAGAAAGTCCGAACTGAGCATCTGTTTCAATATACTGGCAGGTTTGTCCATCAGTTCGGTGGGCTGTGGTGTCAATGGACTGTTCTGTGGCATTTTGGTTAAAGTATGAAGGTAGCACTGCAATAGCCAATGCACGATAGACAGCACAGCAGCTGCCAAGAGATCTTCTTCTGGTTTACCACGACATGTTATACCTATTTGGATAGATTCTAGAAATTCTAGTAAACTTAGGATGCAGTGTGGCTTGTGAAACGCATCGTATTTGCTAATTCGTTGCAGTACAGCAGCATAGGAGACCAACTGGAAATATATTAGACTTAGTGAATGTATTCAATAATATTACAATGATGATTTAAGATTGCTACACACCTGAGAACTCAACGAATGTTTCAGGTAAGACAATACTAACTGATTTGGACCAAGTCCTACTAATGCCTGTTGTAATATACAGTCCGCTAAATTATATACATCTCCGCTGACACCTCGTGGTAATATCTGTAAGAGGAAATTATTTTCTAGACCTTGTAATTTTAAATTCAATTAATTATAACTAAATTAAACTTACCGTTTTAATATTAATACCCCATTGCAGATCACTCCAGCGTTCTCTCCATGCCCGTAGCAAAAGAGCCTTCAAGCTGCTGGTTTTACTAGTAACTTTAGTCTCCATAGCTGATGTCAGAAGATTACACATAATTTCGTTCCCGCGAATTACGTCTGCAATAATATTAATCACCATAAAAAATTATAATAAATCACTTCAATTGAAGTGCAAGAAATGTATTCTATAATTATTAACATAGGCGAATTACACACTTTATTTTTGCATATCAGATACTGCACATGTCACAAAAAAAAATGTACTTTTTAATACAGATCGTTGCAACACAAAACAATATAAAATATAATGATATGTAATCCTGTATAGATATAGTATATATGATCTATGACTGACTTAAAGTAGAGCTTGAAATTAAGTTAGAAAATTCAATTCGTCTCGCAGCTAGTGTACGTACCTCATTTCATAAAATTTATTTATTTAATAAATTACTATAACTGGCATATTTTCATTCGATATTCAGAGCGTAACCTAACCACAGCCGCCATGATCGCCGCCATAGTGTAACTGTTAGCTTCTAGGCTGCTTGGAGCGATGCACAATTCACACTGCTAGGGACGATGCACAATTCACACTGCTAGGGGCGATGGACAATTCACACTGCTAGGGGCGATGGACAATTCACACTGCTACACGATTGGACGGTCAGCAAACGACTGATCGATCCAAGACGCCTACAGTCCCGTCCAGTTTTCAAAATGTCTTATTGTCAAATGTTTGACTAACACCAACCAAGCCTGCTCCACCAAAATCCGTCGTCTCCGGCCACTAAACCACCAATACAAAATGTTAACGCCGCTACGCACCCCCTAACTCCAACTTTTCACGCCCAGAACCATTCAAGAGTCAAACGAACAATTAATATCAGCAACCTATCATGATCATCTACGTCGTACAAGTGAAGCATTTTTCCTCTTAATTCGCACCAATCAAATATTTCAAATCAGCTGCAAATTATTGCCGTTCCGGAAATTTTAAAGGCACCGATTGTTTAAAAAGATGGGTGTATGCGCGAGAAGAACACCAGAATCGTCTTTCAGTATCTTGAATTTGTTTCTATGGCAAGGATGGAGTTTCATGGTCCTCATAGGTCTGCTAATTGCAATCGGAATATTTTATCAGCAGTATATAAACGTATGTGCCTAATTACTTCAACAAACGCTACATTATTTAAAATCTAAGAGCATTCTTTTTAATTTGACATTTTATTCATTTGGTTTCACCCTGCCATCTATATGTTTTTTCATTACGTTTACAGAAATCCTGAATTCGGTAAGCAGAGGCTCGGTGTACCTGACACTCTACAGGCCATAGGAACAGGAGGAAAGGATGGAAGGGGAAGAAGGGGCTGAAGTCAATGCGGTTTACGATGGGCCCCCCTGGGGGAACGGATTCCATAAGGAATACCTTTCTTAACAACTCGATACTTTCCAACGATGACAAATGCAGCGTGAAAGCATTGTGTCTACTCCATAGCTCGCTGCTATAAATCACACATGCGATCGCTATACATATTTTAAGGGTAATGCGACGAAGATTCGCGGAACAAAGGGGCTCGTAAACGCTCGAAGGAAGTCGCGTCATTTTCCGTCACCGATAATGGAATACTATTTCGGAACTGAATATCCATGACTCACTGATGTGTACCGAATGCGTCGCGACTTCGACCAGCCAGCCGGAATTGATTAATCTGATGCAACGTCCGAGACGCAAACATAACTGTTGCCTCACAATCTCCCTGAAATATTCCTCAAACAATAGAGATTCGACGACGACTTTTCCGCGGGAGCAATCAAGCCAAGGAAGCTCCAAACTCGACTGAAACTGTACTCCAAAAGTAAACTCCCCTGTTCTTCGAATTATGGAGTCTCGCAATTTCAAAAAATCTGTAAAAATTCACGGAAATGCCTAAGACCCAATATACATGTACTTACCATAAAAATAGAATAAACACAGATTTCTTGACAATTTTTCTGCTATGAGTGAGGAGAATAATCGTGGATTGGAAATGGAATATTTACGACGTCCATTCTCTCACTGCTTTTATTGAAACGAGTTTATTCGTATCACTATAGCACTAGATACAATAGCGAACACTACCACTAGACTTTAAAATTGGAATCACGGGGCGACGCGAACATATTCGGAGGTCTATTTATTCTGCCCTTGCAAAGAGCAGACTATCCTTTTTGACAATGCCAGGTCAATGCTTTGGAAAAAGTGCCAGATATAATACAAATCCCTCGACCATAAATGACCGTCTACCAGGTATAATCGTATACATTGTAATAGCCATTGTAATAGCATTGTAATAGACATTTATGGCCACCAGGATTTTCCGGGTCTTGAGAACGATCGGGTTGCTACAGGATAATCGAGGGAAGAGAGTTCCAAAATTGTTTGAAACTCCATACCGAAAACGGACTTAATTCTTCAGATTCGAAAATATGCGACTTTGTAAAATTCATTACAACTCTACTGAAATACCCTAAATACATGTCTTCGCGATGAAAATAGACTACAGATGCGACGAGTGCATACCATATATGTATTGTCATGTTTCATAAATGCGCACATGGCATAGATGCATCGCAGTAACGATCTGCTTAAACGGTTTATAAATCATATTTGTTGCTTGATATTTTGCAGTCTCGTCAGCTGCGAAAGCAATTGATTTCTTTAGTAAGCTCGAGAAGATTAAACAGTATCTATACATGCAATCTTTTCCAAAAAAGCGTACATCCTACTCCAAAATCGAGTAAGCACAGTCGATGCAGAAGAGACAGGATGATCTCGTTGTAAACAGTGCTCTATCAGTGCCAGATAAATCGTATCTGTCCAAGGCAGGGCTTTTCTGTCTCTCTTTTTCTCTCTCTCTCTCTCTCTCTCTCTCTCTCTCTCTCTCTCTCTCTCTCTCAAGAACTCTCGAAATCTCGGCAGAAATTGATCCACGATTTCGTCAGTGAGCTCAGAAGAGCGTTTGAAGCGGCTCGCGTCGCGTCTCGATTCCTCGAGGTATCGTTGCGTGCGTGTTCTCAGCCAATCGTGTCTCGGGTCGGTGGTGCGCCTGTGTGACGCATTAACTGCCACGCTGGCAGCTGGCAGTTCAATTGACAATCGTCTAGGGTCGAGTGCGGTGCAGTATTCTCGGTTCTCGGAAAACAAACAGACTCCGATTGTCGGTTCAGAGAGCGCCGAGACGCAGTGCCTCCGAAAAATCGGAATCAGCGTGCGTGGACGCGTCGGGGGGACGGTATAGTGATCGGGACGGGTCGTGGCCGAGCGATGCCGGTCCGGGTTGCTCGAAATATGCTTGTGCCAGCAGGCTCGAGCTGAAAACCGGTCCCTCTCTTCGTGTGTACTGTGCTGTACGGTCTGGCCTCTCTTCAGGGTGGGGCGAGAGAGCAGAAACGAACTGCGTCCGTCCGTTGGTCGGTCCGTGACTGCGGGTTTCCTTCGCTCCGTTACTTATTGTTAGTTAGTCGGGACTGGCGTGCTGTGTCGTCGCTATCTTCAAAAGGTGCATCTTTTGTTGGTGCAGTGGCACGGCGAAGGCGTGGGTGCGTGGCTCAGGTGTTACATGGGAGCGTAGAGTGCACTGTTCTCACGCTACAGCGTTGTCGCAGGCACAGTGCTTGAAACAGAACTGCCGGGATTATGTCGTCGATGGACATGAACCTGATGGAGCTCTTGTTCTCCAGGGATGACTCGTTCCTGAAAGGCGACGTTAAGGACGAGCCATTCATAGACGCCATCGCGGTGAGACGCAGGATGATCCTCTTTCTATTTCCCTCTCTTTCCGCAAACACGCCCCTCGGGAAAAGATTCTATTAAAAGAAGCCAGTCCAGAGGGAGTCACGAACCGTACGTGAACCGTGACGATTTTTTATTCGCACGAGATCACCGGTTCATTGAGTAACTCGCGTATTAATATCGTTCCTCCGAGACTTGCCCGAATATCGTAGCACAGTTCTTCCCCGTTTATGTAAGACGTTCTTAGGGATCTCCCTGAAATCTTTAAGAGTTCGCGGAGACAGAGAGAGAGAGAGAGAGAGAGAGAACTGGTATCCGGAATGCTAATACCGGGTATAATACCCAAGGCTGGCGAAACCTTTTTAAACGACTCATGCTTTACGCAATCGCTTTTGAACGGTGCAAAGAACGCTTCGCGGTCTTGTTATCGATTCCGATAGCCTGCTTTCCGGATCTCGCATGGATGAGAAAGGTGTCGCGCGGTCCCAAAAAATGCGGCAGCGGCGGAGAACGTTCGATCCGCGAATCGGCGGCGGCACATTTCACCGGCCTGTGTGCCACTTTCGTCTCACTGGCATATTCGCGTTTCTTGGTCTCCTTTCGTTCCTAACGATTAGCTGCTTAAATGCACCAAAAAAGAACGTTCCTACTCGGCCGACGAAACGGAAATCGATTCTTCTCGGAAAGCCCCGGATGTTTACATCAGCACGTGCAATTATCAATCTCTGTTCGACGAAAGTCCCCGGTAGATTCCAGCGTTTCCAGCTATTCGAGTTAACATATGGCGTGTGCGACCCACGTGCGCTGCGCGTGCACGCTCGGCGAGCTGACGGCGACGGCTCCGCGAGCCTAGCGTTGTTGCGCTGTCCCCGTTTTGAGAACAATGATCGCCGCTCCAAGGACCAAACCGGTTTAGAAAAATTACGATTACTATCCCGAAGTAACGTAATCGTTCTCAAATGGTTGCTAAAGAACGCCGCAGGCGAATGAGAACCGTTTTATCCTCGGTCGTTACTGAAAACCACGTGCAACCGTATTTTTCATGCGACGAATTTTGTTTATGTTTCTTTCCGAACACCTGTTCGACGATAATTAAACTCGAACAGGTGCAATTACTGCACAATCTCGTGAGGTTTTTGTAACATATGGAATGGCTGGATGCACGTGCCGGTGCTGCGAACGCCGCCATCTTGGATTCCCCGATAGCACATCGCCGGACACCTTTGCTATAACTCCGGTTCGGAACGAGTCTTATTAGCGTCGCTTTGATTTACGACGCGTGTTTCATGAATGCATCCGACTGAATTGCACGCTGTGACTCGAGGCGTCTTTCTACGGTTATTGGCTGCGATCGAGCTATAGTCCGCATTGTTCTTCAGGTTAATCGATTTAGTTACCTGCGACGAAGGTGCACGGGCGCCTCGGGTTTCGAATCAGACCGAGAATGCGAAGTTACTCATCGTGGCGAGCGACCTTCGAACGCGGCATACCGTTAACTTACGGGACTCCCTCCGATTAGTCTTGAAAATTTCTGAATCATTTTCGCTACGAGGACTAACCCCGGATTTTTGTTGGATTCGGAAAGAGTCCGGGAACAGGCCGCTTTATAATTACGCTATGACGCATACCAGTTCTCATACCTGTTTAGAGTAGCTCGTTCGAGTCGATTCGTTCGTTTCCGCAACTATAGTCTCCCGGATGTCGACAGAATATCTCGCAAACGTTCTCAAAACTATTATGGAGTTCTCTCCAAGTAAAAAATCCAAAGGAATCCAGAGATTGTGCTGCAAAATGTCCAAAAATACATCGACGAGGCGTGTTTGTTCTGTCCCGATAATAAAATCGCAAAGACCGTCGGACGGCTGGAATTTGATCCACGAAAAGCAGCTTCTTCGCGCTTGGGAAAATACGCGACTTCCAAGCATTAGCTCAGCTTTATTTTTAGTCCTTTTAAACTGTATGGAGAAAACATAATTCGCGTCTCGTCTCGACCTCGCTGCTGGATATCGGACAATGTTGCGGTCTTCTCGGCACCATGCGTAGATTCTTCCTCGTTCCTAGTAATTATTGTAGTCGCGGGTCATGCTCGTTCTCTCGTCTTTCCGTCGGACAGCCGTGCAACAATCGCAGGATCCCCGAATTCGCTCGAATCGTCGCTTAACTATATTTACCATAGCTCGGGAACTGGGTTAACTGACATTGGGCAAACGTTCGCGTCCGCGGCTCGCACCATGCTCGCGGCCATTTCTCAAGCTTCGCTAAGTCGATTAGCCCGACTTTCAGCCAGCACGCGTACATACGTAAGTGGAGCACGCGATCATCAACGGAAATTGTTAGTGCCGCGACCGCAAGATCGGGATCGTTTCGGTATCGAGAAACAATGCCGATTCTCTTGGATCGATAACGCGAGTCAGATAAGAAAGCGTGCGGGAAAACAGCGCCGATGATATCTGCGGTCCCTTACGCATCACCTGGGAAATATTCTCGAATTAACATGTATCCTGTGCTGCACACCTAGTCGTTTGTTTGCGAGCCTATAGACCGCGATGAATTCTTAACGAACCGTAAGATAATGACTGCAACCTCGCGGCGAAGCAGAGAAATCAAATCGATTGTATAGTAATTGGTATCGCGTTCTATGATTTACAAGCGCGATGCGAAAATTGCCGAGACAACGCGGCCAGATTTTCAGTAGCTAGAAATAATTGCACGCGGTTCCCGTTTGATGTTCAAGGCGGAAGAATGGCTGTCGAACCCCGACAACCTCCTGGACTCCATCTTCAAGCAGGAGGACAATCAGTTCAACCTGATGAAGGACGAGCTGGACACGATTCCGTCCTCGTCCTCGGACAGTGGGCTGTCGAGCGCGCTAAGCCTCTCCTGCGAACAGCAGCTAAGCCCTTTGCTACCCATCGAGGAGATCAGCAACTCCGAGATGAACAGTCCGCAGAACTTTATGGATTTCGAGTCTTTGGACAGTCCGAACCAATCTGTGGGCAGTGCGGACAGTCCGGTCAGGTCGGTGGTCAGTTCCAACATTGGTTCACCCGTGACAGACGTTGCCGAAGACATGAACGTGGAGCACACCTTGGTGGCAGTCGTGAACCCTAATAATACCTTGGCCGATGCCAGCGCGACCATCGTGGCAGAGTCACCGGTCGTCGATTTAGGTAACCGAAAATTTTTATATAACTATAATCGTTTGAGAGAGACAGGCTTCCCTAGAGACAATGATTTTTCGCGCGATGAACTCACGCGATTTACGATTATTAACTCTCGCGTGGCCAACGCATTCGATGATTTCATGGCAGCCATTTGTCAGATTCGTTCAACTTCTTTCGCATCAACCGTTCCAGTTTTTTTGACCTACTTTTTCGAGTTAACGTTACTTCGCTTACTAGATCTCTAATGCAAGCAATGCTTCGAACCGAATTTACTAGGACATTGGAATCTCGGGTTTACAATTCGGAGTGAAATTGACCCGAGTCCCGTAATTCGAGGACTAAATGTGCCGAGGTTGCTCGACAGGATCTTGCTCGCGAATCGAAGGATGAATATTTATTGCAGCGTAGAAACGGCGCCGTTATTGGAGGAATTCGAGGTGCTAGATATTGTTCGGTCTGTCGCGCTTGTTTGTCTGCTAGCACCAGATATAATGACTATTCATTCGCCAGATGAACGCCGTTTGAACAGATGTCGCGTGTTTCTCGGCACACATCGGAAACTAGCGAACAGATAGTAGATACTAGAACTCGCAGAAGGTTAAGGAGATAATGGTTGATTGGGGAATCGATCAGCGTTTCAGAGCGGGACCTTTATTTTTAGATGGAACGACGAGTCGTTGTTCGATAGCACGAAGCGAGGACTAACAATTCGTGGAGGTTGCAGATACGAATGTTTTCATTTTAGACAAAATAGCGCAGCAGCAGGTGCTGACCGCGCCGCAGGAGAACAACTCGCTAAACGTGCGCAACGTTGCGAACAACGGCAAACGAAACATCAGACAACTGATACGCGTGACGCCGATGGGCTCTGGAAACCCGAGATCGATCCTGCTGCCGGTGAGTCTCAAGGACATGAAGGACGTGAGGACTATCAAGATCATCAACGCGTCGCAGGCGAGGAACCTGAAGGGCTTCAAGATCAACCAGGCAAATATCATCAACAAACCTGTCCAAGTATGTCGCAAATGAAACTCTAACTTGTGCTAACTCCCACCTAGCGAACTACAGGCTCCGGGACCTTGAGACAATTTTTAAATAATAATTACAGAGTACTGTTACCGTCGTATTATTTCCAATTTTTTAAAATCATTAAAGAAAGAATAAAGACTCATAGTTTAACGAATGCTTTTGAAGCGAGAATTTAGACGAAATTTTTGGGTTCTTGTTTCGCGCAGATGACCATCAAGCAGGAGGACTCGAGCAGCGAGAAGGGCTGCAACTCCAGCGACGAGGTGTCGGAGTCCGACTCCCCCTATCCAAGGCTAAAGCTGAACGCGGAAGAGAAGCGTCTGCTCCAGAAGGAGGGGATCACGTTACCCTCGCATTATCCGTTGACGAAGCACGAGGAGCGCGAGCTGAAGAGGATCAGACGCAAGATCCGCAACAAAATCTCCGCCCAGGACTCCCGGAAGAGAAAAAAGGAATACGTGGACGGGTTGGAGGATCGAGTGAAGCAGTGCACCGAGGAGAACATGAGCCTGCTGAAGAAGATCAAGGCGCTCCAGTCGCAGAACCAGAGTCTGGCTGGCCAACTGAAGAGGCTGCAGGCGTTGCTGCAAAAGGGCAACAAGAGCGCGCAGCCTGCTACCTGCCTGATGGTCTTGTTGCTCTCATTGGCCCTGGTCGCTGTACCGAATCTGCGACCGCACTCCAATTCCAGCAACGAGCTCGCCAAGGAGCAGGAGCAGCCTGAGAAAATGCCACCGTTGGCTGGTGAGTGGAACGCTTCTTCGTATGCAACGGTATTTTTATTCCCCGACCAAGAGACAATGAAAATAGATCCGCGATCTCTCACATTATGGCAGTAGGCGACCTAAACGGGGGCTGACGGGAACAAATTTTCTAATTTCAATTTTATTCCCTACCTTCTGCGATCTAAGAAAAACTTCAACTCGTTTATAAAACTGTGCCAGAATAGATTATCGTTCGAGGGTTACAGAGAATATTGTAAGTCGAGTATCAGGCAAAGCGGTATAATTTTTGTAGGAAGCAAAAGAATCTCGGAGCTGTCCGAAGAAGCCCGACGAGTGTCGCGAACTCGCCGAACCTTTTCGGACCGTTATATTAGCGGTTACGCGAGTTGAATGGGTTTGATAGCGCTCCCCTGGCATGGCCTGGAACATTGAACCCCACGGGATTGTGAAAGGCACAGCCCTGCAGAGTGCTCCTTTCTTTTTTCTTCTGTTTCGCTTTGGCTTTCACGTCCTGCGGTTTGCTGCTTCTTGATCTCGCTCGTTGCTCGCACGGTCGAGCGGCTTTTTACCCGGCCGAGCAACGAAACGATGAGCCACCATCTTGTCCTTTTTACGGGACGAGCGTTTATTTGGAAGTCAAATTTTCGCGGCGCCTCGACAATTAGAAACTACAGGTACCGTGTCGTTGTCTCACGCGATCGCAGTCGTTGGTCGCGATAATTTTGCATAAACAAAAGTCGTGAATTTTGCGCCGGCAACGATAACGAGACCAATTAGCTGGACAGTCGTTTCGGATTTAGGTGACCGACCGTAGTTGTTTTGAACCGATGCTTAAATGTCTAGCGAGACTCGACGCGATAACTCATCGCTGGGTTTCTGTAATTGCCTAGGAGGATGATAACCGGGCGTCCTCGGCGCGTCGTTGATAACGAGCTCAGTCGTTCAATGTACAGTATTTTGGAATTGTTCGTGCGATCGCTACTCGCGGGAGACAGTAGCACCGATATAGAAAGGCGCGATCGTCGAACAGATCGACATCGGCGTGTATTCATTATCTTGAGTCGCGATTAGGTAACCCCAGATAATCGAGTGACGTTAGGCGAACGGTTTACGTAACCGTAGGCTCTTAATTTCGATCAGTTTTTTAAAACGCGATATTCTCGTCCTTCTTCATTTTTTTTTCATTGAAATAATTAATTAGAACGACGCGAAGAACGAGTAAACGCGGGAAAGCTGCACTTTCCTGTCTTATTTTAACGATAATATCGAGCTCGATCGACGGCCAATATAAAATACAAATAAATAAATGGAAGAGTTATGAATAGCGTCCACGCGACCTAAGGCACGCCGCATGCTATAAATACTTGCCGACCTATAAATAGACAAGACAATTATCTTCCGGGGCGTGGAGGAGAATCCTAGTCGACGTGAAAACGATCGATTAGCACCCGATGCTTTTCGAAAATAATGTCGCAGCGGATTCCGCTGGCCGCTCGCGCTCGAATTGCGCCACGGAAAAAATAGCGATACGATATCAGCGGCATTTCTGATTGCGACACGGATTCTCGTTCTCCATGGTTCTGCGATTCAGCGAATCGAAGGATCAAAGGTTCGCGATCGGCGCTGAGGTCAGAAGGAGTCACCGAAATTCAATCGCCGAGGTCGTCAACTCGCGTCGCAATTCCCCACGTTCTCGTGCCTCGCGTGCACGTTGACCGTAGATCTTATCAGATAGCTGCGATAGGTATTGATAACGAGACAAACAGGATATTTCGAAAGCGAAATAGCTATGGGCCCGATATTAAACACCGCGGCGCGGCGTGTCGAAACCGGAGCAGGCTGCGAGATCGAGCAGAAGTTGCCCAGCTACTTTCTAAACGAGGGCAAGAAAGCTCTCCGATCCTTTCCCGCCGATCCAGCGATCCATCTCACCGATCACGTCCACTTTCTCGAGGATTATTAACTGATTAAGTCAAACACACATTCGCGAGCGTTTAAACGCAACTTTGCGTCGTTTCGACGACCGCAATTTATCAACGAGGAGGCTTATTTCCGGTAGCACTATGATACTATCGATACTATCGCGTGAAGTTTATCTAGCGCGGCAATCAAACGTGCACCCATATTTTTATCATCCTAGCAGCCTTCAATAGAAATAAAATTTTTATCGATCAATTACCAAGCAGTGTTTCCTGTCAATCATAATTTGATTGGATCAAAGGCACGCGGCGGAAACGAGGAATTATTTTCATTGGTCGCAAGCTAATTTTCCTGAGAGTTTAATAATTATATGTGTTTTGAAGCGCTTATAAATTGCAATCTATTGCTAGATGGAGTTGATTAGGACCAAAGTAGAAGCAGGGAAAAAATATTTTAATTGGTCGCCGTGCGAGGTTCGGCCGGGGAATGCGCCTCCCTGACGTAACTCGATCACCTTCGGCTGGGGAATTATACCTGACCGAGCAGTCCTCGATGTTTTAGACGGCACGGGGGTCCCCGAGGTGTCATTGAACTTGATTAAAATTCAAACGTTAGGAGTTTAGGACCGGTGGCGCGTACGTGGAGCGCTTCGTAACCAGTTTCCCGGCTCGGTTACGAAACACGTCGAGCCGCATCGGACTGAGCAAATGCTATGCGTGTGCACCAAAGAACGATTAACGACGGTGTAACTACTAGCCGAGATAATTACTTCGTTCCGACGATAAGAGCGAACGCGTAAACATGATAACTGCATCGTCGAAATTGCCTCGGGCACAATATCGCCGTTGCGATCTCTTCTAGTTTTTACGCTCGACCGTTTCGATGGCCAGTATAATTGGATCAGCGCGAGCTCGATCGATGTTCAATCGATGGAAATTGGAAAATGGATTCGTTTATCTGAACCGTGCACCATCTGTTCGAGATTCGCGATGCTATCCCATCGTTATCTTTTTAGTTCTCCGTTATTTTGATCGAAAGAATGATAAATTCTAATTGATATGCTCTTTACACTTCGAGTGTCATGTTGTTTGCGCGTGGATGACGCAATCCTCGTCCAGACGTAGAACTTTGTTGCCCTACTTCGGACACAGCGGAACTTTTTTTTATTGTATTTACAGTAACGTCCTTCTTCTTACTCGCTTGTTCTTATTATTATTATTATTCTTGTATCTTCTATATTTTTTTAACTCTTTACAATTGTACTCGTGAGATCGTTTTTATGGGGTGCTATATGCAATGAGCTGAAAATGTTTTTTTTTTCATAAAGTCTATTAGTCTCAAGAATCTTAAATGAATCTTAAAAAAATTAATATCTCGAGAAATGCTGACGAAATTCTTTGGAATTGCAGGTCGCTCTCGAACGCTACTCTACACGAAGCAGCTGATGGACGAGGAGCTGCAGCAATACGGCGAGGAATTGCTGCAGGAGGTGGAGGGACTGCTGGATCACGATTACAGCCCGGTGATCCAGCCGCCCCTTTACAAACGTCCTCGCCTGGACACGGAACCGGCCCCGAAATGCGTCTCGTCATCCGATCATGTCGGGGGCACGCTCTATGGAAGAAGGGAGGGCATCATTTTCAAATCCAGCCGGAAGTACATCGAGCCTCCGTTAGACGACGTGTGGCCCCCGCCTAATCCCGGCGGGCCGAAGAACGGCAAGGTGGTGGACAAGCTCGAGGCGCTGACCAACGAGCTAAAGATCAACATCTCGGATTCGGAGGGCACCAGAACGGTCCTGCTGAAAGTGCCCCAGGAACAATAAGGGCGGCTCGAAGCGGCCCCCTTTTGAGATCTTCTCTCCCCCTGGACCCCCAAGAGCGGCGATTCGTTCCGAGTCGATAATCTTCTCCGTGGTGTTTCTGAGAACATGGAGAACTACGCAGGGCCGTCTCGACTTCCGCTGGACCACAGATCGAAGAACCAGGCTCCCTTCGAGAGTTTCTCATTCGATTTTCGCTGCAGGCACCATCGAGAGCCCATTTTCGCTTTCATTCGATTTTCTTCCCGCACCAAACGCGACGGAGTCTCCGATGCAAACGAGTTCGTTTTTTCGATGAATTTTAGAAGAATCGCGCTCACTATGATCGACGATCCCGCGAAACAGGTCGATCCACATTGGCTTCTTAGTCGAGGATCGCGTTGGACCGATCGTTTTTAGGTGAATTTTTCCAAGAGTTTTTATCGATTGAACGATATTTAAGGATTTATCTATTTATAAGGAGAATTTATTACGAGAGTTTTACAATTATTATTGCTGTTGCCGATGGTAAGAGATATTTGTACATAGTTACTATAATAGACAACGTAAAACTGACACAGAGATATATATATATAAAATATACATATATATTATATACTATATATTAAATATATGTATACCTATCGTAGCTTTAATTTTAAAAAGAATACAATTTACATATAGATATGTACGTGCGTGGCTTGCCATACGAGAAAAACAATTTTCAGAAGAATGTGTATGGCAATCCGCAAGCAATTCGTCGATGATAATTCGTTTCAAAAATGGACATACGAGAATGTATAGCACGCGTACATTTCCATCCTTTAGTGAGTGATAGATTTCTTAATTAGCCGAAGGATCAGTTTCGTTTCATACTTTTCCCGGGGCTGGGGCTACCGCAGACTATACTACTTCTCTGGCTATAGTGTAGAACGATATTCGTTTCCTCGATGCTATTTAAGGACTGTACACTTTTATGCAAGCTTGCGTTTTTACCAAGTTATTGTTCGACCGCGAATCGATCTTTTTATTGCGTCGTGACTAAAATAATTATCGTATCGACTTTTTCTAAATTTATTACCATAACTGATTCGCGCTCGTTTTTAGTCCTCAATCTGACGTATACTCGTGCCGTTTTTTTTTTGTAAATATTTACGAGTTGCATACGCATAATTGCATAATCCGAATGTGCAATCCCAAGATTAGACTATGGAGTATGCGAATGTTGGGTTGCATTATGGCCAAACATCGGTATCATATCATGCGAGAAAAGTTCACGGATCGAATCGAATCGGGTTCGAACGACACATTTTCACCGTACGAAACGTATTTAAAAATCGAAAACTGCTGTGTGTGAAAGCACCAGGAACGAAGACTGTATCATAGTACGTTAGTAGCATCCTGACATTAATCTTCGACCTCGAGAGACCATAACTCCTCGCCTCATCTTCGATTCCTTTTTTGCGCTTAGATAAGTTTTAGGTGACGATTGTCGGATTCGTTTTTATTTTATATATATATACAATATATATATATATATATATATATATATATATATATATATATATATATATATATATGTATATGTATATCTATACATAGTATATGTATGTGTATACTACACACGGTGAATCATGAAAACACACGCGCGCGCTAGGCGCTACCGCAGGCTCCCACGACATCTTCTTCACCATGAATTGTAAATAAAAATCCCACACACCGTGAACAGAACGTGTCTCGTGGTTGTTTGAATTTTCTGATAGCTTGTACATACGTTTAATCAGTTTTCCTTCGGTTTTGATTCGACGGGATTCGTCTTCCGACGAATTGTGATCGGGTACACGTATATGTGAGTGTCGTCGACGTTGAAACGGAACATTGACAGGTGTTTTCTCCTTTTTCTATTTAGATAAGTTCAACGATACATTCCTACCAGTAATGTTTATTCAAAAATAGAACCGTTCTATTTTTGCACTATGTAAAAGGGTTGATGGTACTACACTCTAAATTTGATTCAGTATACGTGTAACGACATTAGGAAATAAAAGTTACAGTCAAATGCACCTTACCCTTCATTTACACCCTCGGAAACCTAAATTCGATGAAATACAAATTCGATGATCTCGTCTATTCTTCCCGAACGTCGAACCTACGATTCTAGCAATTAAAATTTGTCCAATAAGTCGATGGAGAGCTGCTCTTTTCTCCTTTGCAAGTATTTGAAATTGGTGCCACTTCTTCTACACTGCAGCAGCGCTCCTTGTAACGAGACTCGAGAAACTCTGATGGGAAAATACCATCTTGAAATTGTATGTTTCATGTTTCATGCAGGAGTAGGATCCATTACTGTACGTTTTCCCGCCATAAACTGTTTACTTGTTTCGTTTTGAATTTTCCGGTGTAATTTTCAAGAAATTGGCAACATGGGAGACTTGGGAAACTTGGCTGACTTACTGCCGATTTACTACACCAGATTGTTTCCTTTCTACGATTTCTATCGATGGCTGAGCTATGGCAATTGTATGTCAGTCGCATTCTTCTATGTAGGATTAGATGTAGGAAATAGATGAATGAATGGATTCTTTTTTCAGCGAGCGTATTCTCTCGCAGAGAATTTTCCTTCACTCTGCACGATGATATCTATATCAGATACCAGTCATTTAAGGCTGCTAAGGACTTGCAAGTTGAGATCAAGAGACTGGTTCCTTTTAAGATCGACATTGGTGCAGTGTATAATTACTGGTGAGTATCTGTCATTACTTTCGATATTAGATGATTGCATAATTTTATTGTGCTCAGTCCAAAGGACCATCAGAAAGGCACAAATTTCAAACCTACAGAGAGAGAATTGGTATTCGACATAGATATGACAGATTATGACGAAGTCAGAGTATGCTGCAGTGGTGCAGACATTTGTTCCAAGTGCTGGAAGTACATGGTAGTTGCCTGTAAGGTTCTGGACAGTGCTCTGAGATGTAAGTGAAAAATTCATAAAATGATGGCAACCGTGTCACGCTTTAATTCAAATACAGCTTGATTTTTTCAGTGGACTTTGGATACAAGCACATTATGTGGATCTTCTCTGGCAGAAGAGGCATACATTGCTGGGTATGCGATGCTGATGCACGTAAACTGGCTTCCTACGAGCGTTCTGCAGTAGCAGAGTATCTGCAGGTCTTAGATGGTGGAGAATATATGAAGAAGAAAGTGAATCTGCCTGGAGACAGAATCCACCATTCCATCAAGTATATAAAATTGAATCAAACTAATTTATCACTTGACACACAACTGTTGCTAATAAAAATGCAATTATTTGGCTCTCAGACGTGCATTGGAGATCATAGAACCTCTATTTGTGCCTTTTTGTGTAGAAGAGCAGAATATGCTAGGCACAGAAGAAAGCATGACCAAGTTTTTGCAGATTATTTCAGATGATGAAGACAGACAGGAGTTGAAGGCTTTATTTGGTCAA
This sequence comes from Augochlorella aurata, assembly GCA_028455555.1. Lineage (NCBI taxonomy): Eukaryota > Metazoa > Arthropoda > Insecta > Hymenoptera > Halictidae > Augochlorella > Augochlorella aurata. The sequence goes on along the minus strand of CM052154.1, from coordinate 11,931,291 downwards.
GGCAGCTCTAGCAAAGACAGATGGAATATTTTTGTAAAGTACATAAAAGGCAAGAAAACAGGGGTAAAAAAATTTATCTTAAAAACTGTTATAATTTCGTTTTCAGCAAGTATTATATAAGGCTTGTTTTTAGGGAGGCAAGAACCGGTACCAGTATCGCCACTTGATCGAGGAAGTAATGTTACAGTACTCGTATCCAAGACTGGACATAAACGTCAGCAAAGGAGTAAACCATCTCCTAAAAGCCCCGTTCTGTGTTCACCCAAAAACTGGCAAGATTTGCATACCGTTCACCGCGAACACTGTCGACAAATTCGAACCGGACAAAGTGCCAACTATTACATCGCTGATCGAAGAGATAAACAAGTTCGATGCGAAAGATAAAGTCGAGCAGGATACCTACGACTTAAATAAGACGCGAATTAAGGACTACAAAAAGACTAGCTTGAATAAATCGTTGCGGCTCTTTAAGGAATTCCTGTGGAACCAGGAAACTGAGAGAAAGGGACAAAAAATTCAAGAGAGCGGTATGTATCCTGCTGTCTTATTAATTAAATGCGAAATTACAGTTTTAACCCTGATCTACTTTACCTTGCAGATGCGACAATGGAGTACTAATCAATGTTGTACAAATGTTAAGATAGGAGCAATATAGATATATTTTTTATTTTTCTACTATTATTATTATTACTGCATCTACTATTATTATTATTACTACTAGCGTGTCTATAAATAAAACATTTTCTATCCAAAGAAGCTTATGATGTTTCGAGTTCTTTACCTTCGGTAGATAATGTTGGAAGTATTTCAAGGCCGATAAATGAAGTCTTAATAATCTTGTTCCGCATTATCGAACGTTGAAATATTAAATTTTAACGTATCGTTAAATCGGTGCTCTAGGAGACTATTAAAAATGTCTAAAATACCGAAGTACTCTTTTCAACTCACAGTTTATCTAAAAGCGACACGATGACGTTATAAAATCAATTACCTACAAACACGAGAGATTTTCCACCGAGTCATCCATTAAATTCTACAAAAATGTTGACAATGAGCAGCAAACATGCCAGATGAAGCAATGTTTGACTTCACAACACAAGTTTCCCATCAAGGTTTTAGGTCATGGGCTGCATCACGACTTCCAACGAAGTCCTAACGAAGTCGGCAGTCTTGAGAGAACAACGAGCTATTGGCTAACGAAGGAAAATCACGATCATCGTTTAATCGGCCTCACGCCTCACCTGTTTGCCCATTCAGTCGTTCCTCTTGTCAAGATAATCCGTCTAGCCGTCAACGAGTCTTTTGTCACCGTGCCATCGGTGAGATCGATTGGCAGGATTTCGCGAAAAAATCACTTTCCCCGCACGTACACATGTCTCTGTCTGCCCCCGTTACTTATCCTTGTCCCTGCGTGAAATACAGCAACAACGTGAAATGATTCTTTCATAGGGCGCCCGAGGATGTTCTTTGTTTAATTCAATCTCGAGCAACCGCTGGGAAATTTATTGTTTCGCGAGTTGCTACGTGCCCGGTCGCTGCTTCTGATTGCTTTCTATTTAAAAACTGCCGACCTAATAATAACTCCGCGACCGGCGATCATCAATTTTGCTAATAATTTCCTAACTAATTTTATAATCGACCTTCGTTTTTACGGTGTAATGTTCAATCGACGAAGGCAAACACTCGTGCTCATCGCGGAGACATCAGCAAGCATGCCTTAGCAAAAACGAATTAGCAATAAAAGCTGCCAAAGAGAGGCCTCGCATTGACTCGCAGTAATCGTGCCCGTACGTAATCTGAGCAGAATGTCGACGATCCCACAATTACGATCGGCTGCTCGAAGAATCTTGACGCCATCGCATCGATTTTTTGCCAGGATTTAATCGTCCGCAGGAATACGACAGACACATCGAAAAATCGCCAAGAAACTTCCGAGCTCGCTGAAATATTCAAAAGAGGCTCGGAGCAGAGGAAACGAGGCTTTAATCTACTTCTCGGTAAATGGTCCGGCGGTTGGTCACAGTCGATTAGGATTGTAATTACGGTCGATCGGAGGAATTACTTTTTTTCCAGCGGTTTTTAAGAGCAGCCTGCGGCCCAGGCAAACTCGGCTAACACAGGGCAGTCGATCGATCGCCGATGAAAAAAGCTTGGGCACTTAGGATCATTCGTTCGATACGTTCGATTCGCTTTCCATCGGTCCACCCACCGTGATCGTAATGGACACGAGGCGGCAAGAACAATGATTTCTTGCGATCGATATGCACCGCGGCCCGCTTTAATCCAAAAATCATCGGGATCCGTGAAAAACCGGCGGAACGATCGCGTTAGAAGGGGGGAAAAAACGGAAAACGGGTCGAGAGGATCCATGAACGCCTGGGATCCGTTAAACCTGGATCTCCTCGCCGGCCTGACAAATCGGCATCGCGTGAAAACTTTCACGATTTTTAGGTTAACTTTTCTGCCCAGGGATCACGGACTTTCGAATACTTTCGTCGGCTCCCGAAGAAATTCGCCGTGCCCCGGTGCAGCGGCCACGAAACCGTCTAAGATCGGATCGATTCATCGCCTCGATCCGAGAAATTTTGAAAGTCGCGCGCTTTCGAAATCAGGCCGTACTTACTTTTCCATGGACGTACCATGTCTAAGAGGACCGATACCAGAGAAAACAAATACATACCTCGAGATCGACAGAGATTATCAGCCGTTGCACTCGGGCCAGCTTATCGCGTGATCGCGGCGATTAGGGTGCGACATTTCGAGGAAAAAGGAACACGGAACGAGTGACGGTAATATCAAACACTTTCGGCCAGGCAGATCCGTTTAACTGTTCCTTGACACCCGAGACAATGGTCCTTAATCCATTCCGGTAAAAACTGCTGGACCATTCGCTTCCACATGTAATTATTTATCCACAGTCCTCTTTTTGCAAATTTATTTCGCTTTTTGTAGACCGCGTAATCCTGCTACGCGGAATTAATGGGACTTTCGAATCCACTTTGGGAATGACTGTTTTAAAAATGAATCAGGAAAGCGACGTCCTAAATTAATTCCTACAAAAGCTACAAGCAGTCAAATTGTTCGATTTTTATTTCGACAGACTCCGCTAAATTCTGTGTCAGAAAATAATTGGCAACAGCGACGCCTGTGCTCCTCTTTCAACGTTGCTTCGAGAATCGCGGTAGGGCTGAAGCAATTATCCGGCGACTCGTTAACAGCCTAAACGCTGAAGAAGATGGAATTCCAAGTGTTTAGGGTTCCGTGCGAGTACGCTAACGAGAGTACGGTTTCGCCGAAAAACGCAGAAGAAGGCTGACAATGAGTAACAAGCGGGACAGGTCCGCGGAACGGGTAAACGAGGCGCGCCAGCAACACCCAATTTATTTATCCACCGGGGACCGTAATGACTAGCTCGCGTCGCGTTACGTCGACTACAGGAGGCGTCTTTTAGAAGACAATTAACCCATTTCTCGTCCGATCCCCTTCTGCCGGACGTTGTCGGGCCGTTCCGCGAATGGAACCGCGCGTAATTGAATCGACACCGGTCAGAAATCGTAACGAGAAAGTTTCCCGTTTTCGCGGAATCCCGAGCGAAACGGGATAAACCAATTATGTACCTATTTAACGAACGCCGAACCTCCCTACTTTAACACCTCGAGCAAATCCATCTCTAAAGTCCTCTAATTTTGATGCCGCGAATTACGGACGCCGGGAAACAGACAGCTAGCTAACACGCACGCGATTCATTTCGAAACTCTGCCCACACCTGAGTCGGCGCGTAAGAAAGTGTTTAGGTTCTATATAAATTCTATATATTTCTTTATAAGCGAGGATCATGGGCTACTTTGAGAAGCGAACGCATCCGATGCCAAGAAATCGACGTCCTATGGGTGTACTCCCCCGCTTCTGGAATTACACATAATTATGTTTCTCGCGTAGATCATAGGGCATTCCGAGCGCTATAAGATACTAAGAAATCGATATTCCATGCTCAGAGTACAAACGCTTGCGATTCTATCCCGCTGAGAAAGTTTTCCGATTTTTTTATTGCGGAAATCGTGCGCCGTTTTCAGAGACAAAAGTGTAGGTGTACCAGGAAACGGCCGTTTCATGCTCAGAGTTCAAATGTACACGATCCCGCGCGACTGTGAAAATTTTCCGACTGTCCGTCACAGAAGTCGTGCGTCGTTTTCAGAGATAAAAGGGCACGTACCAGGAAATCGGCGTCTCGCGCAGCACGGATACTTTCGTTTGCAACACGTGGGAGTTCTTCCTGGAAGCGCAACCGGTCTCGATACTCTCGATCGTCCAATCGTCACCGCTCTAAAAGTCTCTGCGACAAGATTCCAGGGTTCTTTGTCGCTCGGCCGATTCAGGGAAGAATCGTTTCTTGCTCCCGCGGCTAGACCGCGATCGATCAGCGGTTGAGTCACTTCCCGATCGCTCGGGATCGTCGATAGATCCTTTCTTTGCCAAGCTGACCGAGTACTAGCGACCATAAGCGACACGCAGGATCCCTCGGTTCGACGTTCGATCGAACCACGATCGCTACCGATCCTTCCGGATCTAGGTCGTCGCCGGTGCCTCTTGCCATTAGATCGCGGACTACCGCCGATACACCGACCGTGCTCCATTTCACGACAAATGCAAATACCTGCGTGTGTGTACTTTCTCCTAATGGTATTAATTTCATGCCCGTGATCGAGCTACCGAGCGTGTAATTGACGGCGAGGCGACCCGCGTCACGCGTAGATCCTGTGCGATCGATATCGACGCGTCGCGAGACGGTCCAGTGAAAGTATCGGCCGATCGATGATCAGGATCGACTCGAAATCGATCCTCTATCTCGTTAATAAGACCGGCGAAAAGATCGCTGGAATGTTGGCGATAAATCACCGTTCCTCGTTTCTCCGTTTATTTGATAGATAATTGTCGATAGCCGGGCTGTTCCGGTATCAACAGCGTGAATCATTCCGGCCCGTAAGTCATTCCGCTAATAGGGAGATTCGATGGCCCGAAGATCTCTCGCGAGGACATCATATTTCTCCTTATCATTACCCGGCAGCACGAGGCGACTCGCATTCCACAACTCGGAAAGCAATCGATTCAAAACTAACTGCTGGTTCCCCAAGAATAGGCTTACCATACGTCCCGGTTTGACCGGGATAGTCCCGGTTTGTGATTGTATTAATTGTACTTTGTCTCTTTTTCTTTTTAATAAAAAATATATTCACATTTATTAATATGTTTTCAATTCATAATAATTTTGATTGCATTTCAAATATGAAAAACACAAATTAAGCGAAAAGCAAAATGAAAATGAGCCTCTTTCTCTTCTGCGTCCCGGTTTGGCTCTTCGTAATTATGGTAAGCCTACCCAAGAATAATCTGTGTTGCATCCTCGATTTACGAAAGCTTCTTCGATCGCGATAGTCTCTCCTTCGAATTTCAGATATATAGAATGAGCTCCACTGAGAGAAACATTACAATTTTTAGCGATTTTCGTTTCGAAGCGAGCGCGTTAAGGATGAACGTTTCGCAGGATCGTTGCGGCGTGGCCGCGCAACCGGGAGTGCAGCCAGCGTGTACAGTTAGAAGTTGCAACGAACAGACAGGCCGAGTTGGCTCTGCTCTCCGGCAGCTTCTCGCAATGCGTTCCACAGATTACGAAGAGATTTAAACCGTGGCGAACGTGACGCGTGTTCGGGATCGCTGCCGATCTTATCTGCCCGCAACCGTAACACAGGGACTTTGTTTGAAAAGGAACGAGATGTAGATAAGCCCGGGAAAAATCGCGAACGCGTAACGTGGTAGGGCACACGCGAAATCTGGGTCTGTTGTACGAAAACCCACCTTCCCCAACGCCGTGACCCACCGTTCCGCGTTTCCTCCGCCGACTTTAGAAATTTAACCATTTATGTATCGCGTTTCTACGTTTCTAGTGCTAATCGCTACTCGGTAGTCTTAAAAATTTTCCCTGCTATTTAAGGCGTTCTGCAACGAGTCCGCAGAATATTCTCCATGAATAAATACGGAGCTTTTCAACGAATGCCAATTGTCTTAGAATCGGATTGCGGACTTCAGTCATCGTCAACAGAATCACCCTCTCGTTCCACCTTTCTGCTCAATCGCAGCAGAGCATTACAATGTGCGAGCTAATCAGGGTGCACCGTTTGTCTCGACGCGTTTTGGGAGAGATCCAGCTGGTCCGAGAGCACTCGTTCGGCGATCGAGGAGAAACTGTGCGCTTTCGAGAGAAACGAGAGGAATTGCCTGCGTCTACGTCTTCGTCTAAGCCGGCTGTTCATTTGTAGCGTAATTACTAGTCCACGGTGAGGCCATTACGTCCGCGGTCGGCGTCTAGCCGCCGCTATTACACGGCGCAACCGAGGTGTTGTTCTGATTGGCGGTGAAACATAGCCAGGCGGTGGAAGAATGGTAGCTAGTCTCGCGGCGCGATCCACGCGATTATATAGAAATTAATGGCCGATTATGTTGCAACGCGGCCCGAGAGCCCCGTGCCGAGGAATTTCTTTTCGTGTCCGTAACACGGGCCCCCGGTCTGCGAGCTTGTATAAATAGAAGCAGATTAGCCGGCACGGCGTTTCTAACGAAGCTAAACGCTCCGCGCGTTTCTAATTCACGCTGATCCCTCTACTCTTACTTTTCAGGCTCGCAGAAGTTTCCAAGCTGTCTCCTCGCGCGTGAACACGCGTTCTTTCCAATGTTTCCATTTTCACTGGGACGTCGGATGGGTCGGGCACACGATCTTCGACGATACCAGCCAAGATGAAACGAGATGAAACGAGATGAAACGCGCTGAGTTGCTCGGTGTCGTGCAGGCTGGATCCGTTTACCGGCAATTAGGTTCCGCGAGCACGCTTCACTGATCTCGCTCGCCTCGTTCGGCGGCCAATTAGCATTCCTTTTCGATAAAATTCATCTAGCCACCGCGGACGCGATTATAATATTCATTAGTTTCGTTAGGATGGTCAGTCTGTCGGGCACTAGATCATCGCGCTCTTGTTCCCCAGTTTTGCGCAAGCAGTGATTAAATTCGATTTTGCTTTCGATAGTCACGGAGAATCGGCGACCGCGGCGGATCTATTAACCGGAATGACTAGTCCTCCGGCTAGCCGCAGAAGCGTCGCCCGAAATTCGACGAGTGGAAGACGATAATGCGACCGGCTTTCACGAAGTGGACCCATAAATCCGTGTTTTTTTTTCTGTCCGAAGCGGCGCGTTCGGTTCCCGTTACGCTGAATGCAGGGTCCGCGTTAATGCTCGCCGGCCGTTAATTACGTTGCCGGGTTCTCACGGGGCCCCGGATTTATACGAAGCTTTCATCGCTGGCCATTGTTTCCGAAAAAAAGGGTCGTCGGCGCACGCTCGCGATCGACGACGTCTCGTATCGTCTTAATGAAATCCCCGAGACGAAAGTAAACATCGATTCACGAGATAACGGTGTGTACCGTTCGTTTTCAGAAGACAAGCGCCCCGGAGAAAGACGGAGAGAGCCGGAGGTGCATATTCTCACGAAAGCAAAATCGCAAGAGAAAGAAATATTACCAGCGTCGTCCAATTAACGGTGGTTACCGGGGAAATGGTTGCTTTTGAGTAATTGGTTCCGCAGGAACTTTCTCATCGGCTCCGTTGACCACTGACAAGCCTTCAAATTGCCCATTTAGAGACAAGTCGGTTCGAGTACACGTGCCAAATATTTTAAACGTCGCGGCTCGCCGCGGCGCGCAGCTTCGCCTAGCGAAAGTCTGGAATAACGACTTTGCTGTTATTGATGATTACAGTCGAGCAATAGCCGTGCACGAGCTCGGAACATTGCCCAGGCTCTCCTCGGTCTCACCCATCCGCGCTGCTATTAGCGGATTGCGGGATATGTTGATGTTGGCGCTGAATCTCTCATCTCCGGCGAATTTTAAAAGACAAAAATTCAACTGTTACCGCGACTTTGTTGCGAATAAATCAGAGAAAGTATCCTTCCGCAGCCTCTATCGCGATTCTTGCAGCTTTGATCAGTACAACAGTTTCACTCGAACATTTCTTATTTAATCCTAATGAACTGCGACTGATGTAACAAATTATCGTAAAGATTAATATTCAAATCTAGGCAAACTATTTTGGCATTCGGGTATGGGTGACAGAGCGGTCAAAGTGTTAATCTTTCTCGAGAGGAGAAGGATCGTAGTAGGCAACCTGCGAGATAACACTGGGATCGCAGTCAAATACAGGACCGAGACAGGAAGAAGACGATTCCTGTCGAAGTCAAACAGACCGGTCAAATATTTCCCCATGCACTATCCACAAGGAAAATTCCAGCAACCCCGTGGGGCGTATGGGGACACCGCTCGGTTCCCGAAGAGGCGCAAAAGCTTCCGATTAACATCTCGCGAGGGACCTCTCGACCCGGCCACGTCCGTGGACACCGTTCAAGTCGCCAGAGGTTCGCTGCGGATTTGCAAGAACTTAATTAAGGAATCTCGTCTCGTCTCGTTTTCTGTGACTCCGGGCCGCGTGTGCAGATGTAACAGAAGGAAGAGAGAGAGAGAGAGAGAGCGAGAGAGGAGATTATGCAGCGGGACTGGCACAGGTGGCATACGACGCGACCGTGCAGGGTACAGTGGTCAGCCAGCAGCGGCTACCTGTCGGCGGGAAGGAACGTGATTAACAAACGTGATCGATCCCCGCGATGCCCGAGATAATTCGAGCAGGCAGACTTCGCACGCACGATCAATATTTATAACGCGTGCCGGCCGCGGCCGGTGCTCCTGTTTCTTCGACAAGCGGAATCCGCCGCGTGCGCGAGCGATCGCCCCGCGAGGACGTGATCATTTTTTCAGAGGACCGGGGCCGTGGCAGAGTGCAACCGGCGATAGAGAGAGAGAGAGAGAGAGAGAGAGAGAGAGAGAGAGAGAGAGAGAGAGAGAGAGAGAGACCCACGGGAACAAGCTCCAGGAGCGACCTTTCGCGGCGAAAAAAGTTAGGAGAACAGGGCCAACGAACCGGCCGCGTTTATATTTCCACTTCCTGCAATTTGCCTCCCTGATTATCTATATGGCGCTGCTTTTTCGAGAACTTGTCCAGGTGACAATCTAATTAGCGGTTTTTACGGCGCCTCGGACGCTCGGCCTGATTGCTATTGAAACTTTCTGAGGGGCCGGTGCAAAGAACTCGCGCAATCCAGTCGTGAGATTATAGGTGCTTTATGAAAATCGAATGACTATTGAACGGGGAAAAAATTAATTGGCGCTGCTCGAAGCCGCTGCGCCGGCTCCGCGTCCGGCGTTCAGCTCGCGATCCGCTCGGCGCCGAGAGCCGATTTCCACGTTTTCCGAGAAATCTGGATCACGTGCTGGCAACAATCTTGTGATCCACCGGTACTTATCGAGGTGCTTGAATTTGATCCTAGTACTGTAGAGTAGCCGGCGGATAAATCCGGAGCCGGCTTTTCCGAGCGGCTTACTCGCTTCCCTCCCCCACCATTCGACCCTTGCATTTACATAATTACGAAAACTTACACGGTCTCTGGGCCCACAATAGAGTTGTCGGCTACAGGCAACCGAACACGCAGAAGGAGAACTGTTGGTCGTGTAATCACGGTACTTACGCGGCACTAAATCAATGCAGATTCACCGATCCTGATACAGTGGTCGAGCGAGGGTACCTGTCCGTGGTACCGCGTCCCCTCTCTCTCTCTCTCTATCACTCTCTTTCTCTCCCAGGAAGGTAGCAATTTCACAAATTATATTTCTACATTTATGTATTACCTACACGCGGAAGATAACGCGACCGGAGCATCATCGAGCTCTTTTGACTGATGGCCGGACCGGCCCAGAAATTTTCCCGACCTTCCTTTTTCGACTTTCTACGACCGTCGCGGAGATGATAATAGTAATAATAATAATAATGCATGCGCACGACGCGCGACGTTACAAAATGTTTAGAGCGAGACGCTCTGGGCACGGCAAGCTCGTGATTCGGGACCGATACAAAGCCGAGAGAAAACGAGGAAGTGGAACTTGATGACGTCGAGCCCAGCGGAGACACAATTTCGGGAAAATAACTTACTAGAAAGCAGAATACCTTATGGCGCCGGATCGTCACGTGACTCCTACGATAGCCTATAATTCGAGTAAAGACGTTTCACAATCGGATGAGTTCCTTTATAATACCGCGCCGGAGATGACCCAATTGAAAAATGTCTCGAATGTAGAAATGTTTCACAGACATTTGGATGAAATTTCTTCCATTGTTGGGTCCAGGCATATTCAAATTCTGCCAATTAAAAGAATTGCCAGGGGAGAGAACAATAGATGATGGAATAGATTTGGGACTCCAGGATCCCGCGGAGAAAAGATCTAACTCAGAGATTTCACGTAGCATCCGAATGACCGCATTTTTGTCTGGATACTTTGTAGCTCGATCACAGGGTGCCGAGTTCGCACGTCGTATTCCCGAGTAACTAAAGCCGGAAGCCGCACAGTGATTTCGTATTCCCACAAAAGCTTGAACCCGTATCTCGGAGAAGCCAGTTCCAGCAGGAAGCGAAACGTCACCGCGACTGGTCCAATTAACATCTTTACTCGCGCAGCGCGCTCCAGCGATCTTCTTATTCGTCGTAAAGACTAATTCTAATGTTGCTTCTGCATCTCGTATCATTATATATAGAATACAAGACGCGCGGCGCTTTCATCCGTAAACGGCAATTTATCGATTTTATCTTAAGTGTCTCTTGAAACTTTGAAGACTTCCTCTGCCCTTTTCTTCATGCCGGTTGGGTCCGTGCGAGCCCGATATTATTTTTATAAAGTCGCAGAGGAAACGCGTTTCATTATCGGTACTCTTCATTTCTGCATTGTTAACTGAATCTGAAATAATTTTCCCGACTTATAGTATTTCCATTTAACTATTTCCATAAAAAGCGAGGAAACCATAAAGTGTTCTCGATACTTCTTTAACTGTAAGCTGTTAGAATTCGGAAGGGGTATTATGGGGATTTGGCTAGCCCGCGGATAAATGGCAATGCTCGAAAGTGATGTTGCAGTTCGGACGTAATGTGTATAAATCATTTACACGCTGCGTGGAATCGATCCGTGGCTTCGGCGCACGCGATGTTATTAATTGACTTTCCCGATTATCAAGGAAATCTCTTGCGCCGCTTGCTCTATAATCTCGCGGCTCTCAGACTCGCGTTCCGGCGTATAAATAATTTGTCTCTGGCGGAGCAGATATTTACAGCGCTCGAATCCGACCGGTCGTTTGTCACAATTAAACAAACAACCGGCGAAAATCAATTACCGACCGGGGCCGCTGTCAATTACCCGCGAAACCTGTAATTAAAGGTAGAGTCTCTCTCGCTCTCTATATATCTCTCTCGCTGCGCTAGCATCGCTACGGAGAACCGCCATCAGCATCACGTGTCGGGCCGGTTAACGCTGTTAATTCCGAGACGGCGATGTAAACACCAGTCTCTGCGGAGGAAACCGTGAATAAAACGACGCGGGCCTCGCGAAAGGGAACACGCGCTCGAACCGTCATGTCAGTCACACGTTAAACACATTCTACGAGAGAGCCGGAGCCAGCGCACCGCTCGGCTCTGCTCGAGAGGCTCGCGCTGCTCTCCTCTCCGCTCCTCTCTTCTTTTCCTGTCCCTTTCGACGGGACGAGCGCGAGCAAACACGACCTCTCTCGCCGGCGAGCCCGCGATTTGCATACCGCTGAAAAAAAAGGCGCAATAAACTTCGCCCGGTAATCGGAGAGGAACGAGGTTTCGAAAGGGAAAAGCTTTGCGTAATGCTCTCGCTGCCCCTGCGCCGAGCCATCGATCATCCTCTCCGTCGTGCGACCGGCCGCTTCCACCGCGCTCAAACGGACGGGGACAGCGGTACGAGAAACGCATTTCCCGCGAAATAATTCTGTCATCGAGACGCCGCGATTACTCGAGCAGTTTCATCGACTGGCAATTAACTTTTCTTACAGTTCGGACAAAATCGCGGCTAATGAATCGTTTCAGACGGCTATGAAACGATTTTTATGGCTCTGCGGAATCGATGGTGATGCAAGGATGCGGGTCTTGCGGAATGGCTCATCTTCCTCCGGGAGTTTAATGGCCAATAAAAGTGCCGAGCGAAACGCGAATTCGCATTTTATTGGACGCTGGGAAAGTATTATATGTGGAGTACGGATTCTTTTCAGATGTCGTTTTCTGAATGATTTAATCATTCGAGATCATTTGCGACGATCCAGCTGCAATTTGTAGGCTCCGATCAATAGGAAACAAAATGACCGAAAAATTGTCATTCATCTTGCGATTGATTCTGCGTCTAGGATCGCCCACCGTGAGCTACCCGCGGTCCAGGGGCTGCTTTACGCCCAGAAACGGCTGCAGCACTGCCGCGAATCGCCAGCCGGCGATGCAACCACGCAACCGCGAATGAAACCTGCCATCCCGAGGACTCCGGATAATTCGCGATCTACATCTGCATACTTTCTTAATCCTTTCGCACCGTATGACGGGCCATGCCCGTCACGGAGTTTCGAGACCAGCTTACGACTATTCGACTCGTGAGATTTCGTATGCCCGACTACATACTTCCGAGATGACGGATGGAAGGAAGACGTATAATTAAATATAAGAAAACCGTGGGAATCGCTGATAAACATAACCAAGTAATCGCGTACTATCCAATTACGCGAAAATGTCTAAAAAGATATTTTACTGCACTTCAATTGTTTAAGTAAATTCAATCCTTCGCACACAAAGATTGGAATTTACTTTATTTATTTATTCGTTAGTATATTCGAAGATTCAAATCTGCAGCATCCTTTTGCAGTTAGGTGACAAGCGTGGAGGGAAATTTTTACGCGAAAATGTCTAAAAAGATATTTTACTGCACTTCAATTGTTCAAGTAAATTCAATCCTTCGCACACAAAGATTGGAATTTACTTTATTTATTTATTCGTTAGTATATTCGAAGATTCAAATCTGCAGCATCCTTTTGCAGTTAGGTGACAAGCGTGGAGGGAAATTTTTACGCGAAAATGTCTAAAAAGATATTTTACTGCACTTCAATTGTTTAAGTAAATTCAATCCTTCGCACACAAAGATTGGAATTTACTTTATTTATTTATTCGTTAGTATATTCGAAGATTCAAATCTGCAGCATCCTTTTGCAGTTAGGCGACAAGCGTGGAGGGAAATTTTGATTTTGGGTTATTGATGATGGTAGAACGTTGAAGCATTTCGCTGAAGCGGAAGCATGGAGTCGCGGTGGGATGACGCAGGTCGAACGCAGCATAAGGCATCGAGTCAGAAAAACGGGCGTATTACGACCGATACGAATCGTGGCAATGGTTAAGAGGCATTATCCGGGATCGTAGGCGATCGGTTCAAAAATCGAGTCCCGGGAAGATCGCAGATATGGAGCGGAATGTTGTCGCGGTATTGCGATCGGCATCTGTCGTTGGACGTTCAGCGGGATCGTAGCGGTGGTGCATTCCGTTCTAAGTGGCGGGTCAAAGAAATAAAGCCAGGATCAAGCCATGAAGTTTCGCGCGACGAAGAAAGTCGATCCCTCGGCTTTTCCTGAAATCGCCGTGCGCCGCGTTGTCGCCATTATCGTCGCAAGTCAGCGGGAAACCTCGTCCAATCATCTCCACTTTTTAGCACTTAAAACAGTGCGAAAATTTCGCCCGCAACATTTTGTCTCCGATTCACCGCTGGAAAAACGTGGGAAACATTCTTAACAATTTTGTAGGAACCGATTAGGCTCGTTCGAACTGTTGCCAACGGTCTGCCGAATAAACTCTAAAATCGAAACTATTCGCATACTGATTTCTCGTTCTAGTTTCCCCCCGCCACCGATCGGACTAAGAGCGAAGAAATCGCGACTAAAGAAATCGCTGGACAATGGAATTTGCGATCCCATTGCCGTGATGATCGTCGTCAGGGTAATACCGGTTCTGCCACCCCTGTGAAAGTCAACCGAAGGAAATTGCACTTAAGGAAAACATGCACTTAAGGAAAGTCATCGATATTGCTGGAAACAAGTGCTGGATCGTTTAGAAAGCGTCGCGTCGCAACATTGTTCCATTTTGCATGGACATGGCCGATCGTGACGCAGCGTGGAGATGGCCTCGGTGCCTAAATAATCGTTTGGCGCGAGCATATGCGACCGATCTGACGTGACACACGTGTTTCCTGTTGCCGTGTACCGGCGTCGGATTACACGGTGCATCGGTCGCGCAGCGGATGATAATTCAGCGGATAATGCGGCGGATAACGCGGCGGAATCGCGAGGAAACGACGCCGAAGGATTCGCGGTATCGGCGAATCGTGCGTAACGCGGTCGACAGCCCTATAAGACCAAGATGAAAGGGCAATGAAGAAGAGACTGGGACTTCGTTTATCGTCCGGCCTGATCGCCGGTGGATCGAAAGGGAGTGCGCTGCCGACGCGACGCGACGTTACGAGACGTGTGGAGAACGAGCACTGGTTGAATAAAACGGGGATTAGAAGCTCGAGAGCAACGATGCCGGAAAGAGGCAGCACGAGCTGAAGCGGCTTCCACGATCCATGATTCTGGATGGACCGTGAAGATCTACGGCGGAGGAAACGCGCGTCCACGGGAAATTGTCAAAGGCCGTTTCGACCGCCGCGTCGCGCCGGCAACCAAATTGATTCGTCTCGATTGCTTTCAACGGACCAATCAGGGGAATCGTGTAACAGGATCCCGGTCTCCGACGAGCTGCAACGAAAATTGGATGGTTCTTTTTTAATTTCGGTGGAAAGCGGTCTTCGTCGAACCAAGCCGCGTTCGAACCTGTTTCAACGAGTCGAAGGTGTCCATCGATATCCACTCCGTTTTACGGTAATCGCATGGGGACTTCATAGTCACGCAAAGTATTCGAGGATGTCACAGAGTCATCGGGATTAGGAAAAAGTTCAGCTGCTCAACGGGTGTCCTCCGCAGGTGCGTAACTGTGAATCCGTTGCGGAATTCGAGGCTGTTAAGAGAGCTGATAATTTTACGGTTCTCTCATTACTCCGCGAATATTTCAATTTTTCAGTTCTCGATCTACGAGAATCTACCGTTCCAGGCAACACCATCTCGTTAAAAATTTTATTAGATCTTCGACCACATTCTCGGACGCTCTGCCGCTGAGTTTCGATTTCTGGACCACGGGCCGCGTTAACAGTTAAACATAGGAGGGCCACGCGGGACTCTTTGCGAGGCCGGCAAAAAGGGTCCCGAACGGTGTTTTTCGCCGGCAGGGCGAGAAAAAATGGCTGATTGAATTCCGTCCATTGATCGGAGATCAGTCACCCGCGCGACTCAAGATCGAGCATCGCAAAAACCGTTCGACTGTGCGTGCGGACGGCTGTCGAATACTGTTTAGCCACGGTCCGGGGAAACTGAATCGCTCGCGAAACAAATACAACGACTTTCTTGGGGATCCACCGGGGCAGCGTGCTAAGCGACGCCTTTGTCGAGGAGAATGTCCCTCCGTGGACCCGTTTTTGCCGTTAGGGTTGCTCGCGTACAAGTCGCGGCCACCGAGCGATTATGTTTCAATTGACACGTTCACTTTCTTTACATCTGTGCTCGAGCTTGCGTCGAATAATCGGCTGCGCAACGAACCCACCTCGACTCGACCGCCCGAGCAATTATATCCACGGGAGGATGAAATCGACCGCTGCAGGTGATTCGATGTCGAACCGTTCATTAAAGAGATCCGTCGAAGTTTATTCGTCCGCCCGGTGCAATTGAGGCTACGCGAAATTCTTTGAAAGACAGTTTTCTAATTACCAGTGGCAACTGGAAGAGAGTCGCTGCTGACTAAGTAGGTCCGGCTTACATGGACTTTTCACATTACGCTCGATAAGGAGACTCGAAGACCTGCACCATTTCCCTCGATGATTCATTAAGCGGGCAGGATACGTGAGTGCGAGCGGCAATGTCGGCACGCTGCGAGGATAAATCATCTCTTTGAAGACGAAGTTCTTTGCGCTCGTTTCGAAGAATTCTGTTGTCAACCCCTTGCACTACGATTTCTTTCAGAGGTACATTGATTAACACTTTTTAATATAACACGATTTCTGTTTCTCGTTTGTCTTTGTCCAACTTTCATTACCATACCTTGATAACAGAATAACCAAATTATTCTCTTTCGATTTAGAAGACGTTAATAACGCCTGACCCGTTGTTGCAGTTCAAGGGGTTAATATAGAAAGAACGAGACTTCCGAACCTAGTGATCTCAGAATAGGAGTCCACTAGGGGTGTCGGAGAGTACAAAAGAATCGGATGGAAGATTGATAGTCTGGAAGAGTGAAGCTGGTGAACCGAAGAAAAGAGAGAAACAGGTTGCTCGAGATGGAGGAATTTTAGAGCGAACAAGGCGAGGCAGAGATAGAATGAAGTCCTGTGATTCGAGAGTAGGAAAGCATCGTAGGGGAAATTGATAGATCGTGCTCGCTCGAGGAAAAGTCTTGAAGAGTGAAGACGATGGAAGAGTGAACGTTGTGCAGAGGTGGTGAACCGAACTGAAGAAATAAAGAAAGAAAGAAAGCAAAAAAGGAAGGAAGGAAAGAAAGAAAGAAAGAAAGAAGGATCGGACGAATCAAACCGAACGAAAGTGTGTCGTCTGTCCTGGCACGTATTTCCTTTTCTATGTTCAGAGGGGGGCATAGTTGTTCGGGCTCGAACGCTCAAGAACTTGAGGAGAGCTCGCCGCGCGTAGCCCCGTAGGTGGGGGCAGCGACATAAGTACGAGACGGCCTTAAGAAAAGCCTTCATTCTGATAGCAGATCGCGATTCACGGAGTCGGTGAACTCGTAAAACGCGGCCGTGTGTTCAGTAGCCGAATCGCGATAGGAGGCCCGGCGACGCGCGTCGCATTCATCATCGAGAAGATATCATTTTCCATTCGGACCGGATGAACGGTACACCGGGGACGCGTTAATCGCCTGCTGGATATACTTCGGCTGCGATCGGAAACGGGGTCTCGAATCCTCCTTTGTAAACCGGCAGAGACGGCCGCCTCCGTGGATCCTGCGGAACGTGACGACCGACCAGGTGGGTACATGACCAGTGCGAACAAACTTTGAGCTTTGTAATTGCACCGCGGCCGCGAATTCGCAAACGCTCCAAGGACTCTCGCCTCGCTGTTTGCTCATTTACGTAAGCCGAAGGCCGACCGTTTGTTAGCAGGACATTGTTGGCTCGTTTGTTGAATCGCGGGGGTGTGAAACTTCGTGAGAAACTTCGCGCTAACGTGTTACCAGGATGCCTGTGGCAATTTTATTTCACGAGCCGCGACCGTCAACCTCCGCGCGGGCTAAGTCTGTCTTTTCTACAGCCAGAGGAACGCGTTCAAACTGGAAAGTGAAAATTCGATGAAATTTGGTCTGCTCGGGTTTGTCGCGATACCAAGTGGTTTCTAAATCTGATCGAAAAATAATGTCGTGGCGTTAAATTGTTTGAGCTAAGAAAATCATTCGAAGTTTTACCAGTCTGTAATCGCGTTATCTGATCCGTCGATGATACTAAGATGTCAATGATTGCAATGACGACGATTAAAGCCACCCGCTAACTCTGTCGCATAATCCACATGAGAATTTCTTGCAGGGCCCGGGTGTCTAACAGGACCCAGGGTCAACAGTCCCCTATCAGCGACGTCTCGAAAGCATTGTGTTCGGCGATCATAAAAGCTCGGAACAAATCACGCTCGTTAAGACATTATTCCCGTGATAAACAACGAACTCGCGGCAGCCAGGTTCCCACCTAATTTTCAATTATCCGGTAGGCAGCCGGCACGCAGCACACTTTGTAATTTCGTGTCGTAAACAATGTAAGCGACGTCTGGTCCCGCGGCTCGGTTATTTCCAGCACTCCCGGTATTAATCGAAAATCCGGGGGGCAACACCGTACAATTACAAGCGATGCGATTTTTACCACGATCGTTATCCGTTCCGTTAACGTTAACGTTTCCGCGATTATCCATCGGAAGCTAATGCACGCGTTCTCTCGCATAACTCAATCTACATTCCGGCGAGCCGACGGTCCAGTTTCACGTCAAAATTTTTCTCCGTTGTTTCTCGTCGCTTCTCTCGTCGGGGAGACACTATCTGGAAACGCCGATTCCCGGAGAATACAACGACAATTTCCTCGTTGTGATTTTCTATAAAATTCCATTCCTGGCAACGATTAGAACGTTCCTCTCGTTAACAATGAACGAAAAATGCTCACACGTTTAGCCGATGTTTCATTGTGTTACATAAATCCACACGTGCCGCAATTGCGTACAAATCCGCAGCCTACTCGCAACGATATCTGCGTAAAAAAGTTCAGAGGCAATCCGCGCGATTCCAGTTACTTCTCTAATTACCTTCGTTTTTGTGGAATTGTTCCGAACAGCCGTAGAAAAAGAATTATCATAATCCGATTGTATCAAGACACGATTGTAGTAGGATGGGAAACGTTGAATCGCGAGGAGTAATTAAACAGCGATAAGGATCGTTTCCTGGAAAGCGTACTTAGGGCCCGTTTTTCGAGTCGACCGTACACATTTTTGCCCTGGAAACCCAGTGATCTTTATTCCCCGTAGATAGTATCTGATTCCGTGGAATTTCGTGAACGTTGTCGGGGCTCGCCGCGATAACAGCTCGAGTAACAGTTCTAAAATCGTGAGCGGTCCGGTAACGCTGGTTCGACGCGTTACACGTTTTACACGGCCACGGTGTCCCGTGCGTTTCGTGGAATATCGGGCCGAGGAATGTACATGTTGCATGCCGAGTCTCTGCTACCGGTGAAATTACTCTCGATGTCCCGAGCTGCCGCTGGTAAGCTAGTATTTCGAGTTTTATTCGATGTTGAACGCACGACGTCGTGTCGTTCGGGTATTTAACTACTGGGACTGCGAATCTTTACGCCGATTCCGGTTCTCGGGGGGTAATTTACCGAGCCCAGAATCGAACGACTACTCACTACCATCATAAACGTTACTGCGGGACGAGGAAGCATCAATTTATATTCAATCGCGCGAGATCTGTTGGGTGGCTGCGATGAAAATGTAGACATTTTCGAATACATTTGTTACAGGGACTCAAATCGAATTAACGCTCGCGCCGTCGCGAAATTATCAAGATAACTCGATGATATTAAGATAGCGGAGGATGCGCTATTACCAGCGTTTTCGCGCAGTAGAAACGGTCTGCCTATGAACGGACACGCCTCCCTGGGTTTATAACCTATTAAAGAAAACTATCAGAGATCCTGCATATAACACCAGGCTGTGTAACACGAATCTTAATTGCAAGAGTTTCAGCTTAACTTTTAAACTTTCGAATCGACCACCGAAAACCGCTTTTCGACACACCGTGTTTGCTATGTGGAACGGAGACCAGCATATCAGGAAATAAATCGCTGGTTCGGTACGATTATACAAACAAACGGTGAAAAGTCTTCTTTATTCAATTTTCCCGTATCAAAGCGAAACATCTGCAGTGATTCAGTTTTATTGGTACGATCTCATTTTTTAATCGAGAGCGATCCGAAGACGAGCGTAAACGAACATATACCTGAGAAACGATCTCTATTATTCCAAACCTACATGCAAATTTATGGGAACGTCGTCCATCTTCTCTTGTCACAACGATGAATTACTTTGGTTAATTTTCACGCGCCATGGTGCTTCATTGCAGCGATTATTTGGACAAGCATCTCTGACGTCATCGGCGTGTTAATTCCGTAAAGCACGGTGTCGCTAACGAGCTCGCAGTTAACACCTGAAAATCAGCTATATATAACTAAATAAATAAAAGGAGCAGAAGGCGGGAGGCTAGATATATCCGGAGGAGCTCTACTCGGTGGAACGGCACCGATCAAGCGCCTTAAGAATGCGTTTTCGTAGCCGATCGCAGGGCCGATGCAACGGGCATTGCAGCGCATCTGTAGCGGCCCGTTTTGCGCTACTTGCGCGTCACGGAAAGTGCTCTCAGCTCTAGCATTAAGTACGTTGTTGTCTAAAGTTATCCGCAGAGTCGGGGAAACCAGTTCGACGCGCCTCGAAACGCGCGTTGAATCGACGGGTGTCCCGCGGAGAGGACGATAATAGG
Organism: Augochlorella aurata; assembly: GCA_028455555.1. Classification (NCBI taxonomy): domain Eukaryota; kingdom Metazoa; phylum Arthropoda; class Insecta; order Hymenoptera; family Halictidae; genus Augochlorella; species Augochlorella aurata. The sequence continues at coordinate 11,911,157 of CM052154.1, read as the reverse complement.
ACGGGATTGCGGTCGCATGGATCTAGGAAGCCTGGCCGTAATTAACAACACGAAATTACCGGGCCGCACTTTGTCCGCGGCCGTGGAACGATTGTATCGTGGCGCAGTGGCCACGATCGATTACGCCGGCAAAAACCGTGCAAGATCGCTGAACGGTCGCTGAACGATCGGTGAACACGGCCTACCGATTCGCTGGGAAAAGAGCTCCTCTCTCTCTCTCTCTCTCTCTCTCTAGCAGAAATCGAGCCGGCGATAAACAAACCGACGAAAATATCCAAGCCGTGTAATTTTCGCAATCACGTGGCACCGGGATACGTCGCGGTCTTCTAACTGGAATGGTCGCGCAAACATCGAGTTCCTTGGGCCCCGTTTCCATGCGCTGCTCCTATGCGCTTTTAATGAAGCGGTAGTCGGTAGAACCATCCGTATGCAAATCGGCGATCCCGGGATGCTCCGAGCTGCGGAAACATTAAAATCATCCTCTCGTTTTACGACGTTTTTCTTCTCGCGGGAGCCGATGCACGCCTAACTGGACTGCACCGTCCAGCTTCATCGGATATCGACGATCCGGACGCGGCGTGGTGCGCGGTTGCGCAACCCGCGCCACAGATTTTTGACTTTCTCCTTCGATCACGGCGTGGCGCGGCTCCTCGCGGCGCGAGCGAGCCGCGAGCGAGTCGCGCGGGAGTTAGTTAGCGATCACCACCGCAACACACCAAACGGTCCGACTATTTTTCCGAATAGCTAATGAACCGGCTCTCTCCCTAACCGCATCTCGCACCGTTCGCTGCAGAACTGCGGAACCGCGGTCGCCTCATCGCGTCGTTCGATACCGTTTTTCAGCGCCTGCTCTCCCGTGAATAGCTCGTTTGCGCTCGGTAATTATTCCTTTTTTGCCGGTCTCGAAGAGGCGGGGTCTAAACGATACGCGCGGCCTGCGTGCGTCGAATTCCTCAGACTGTTTCGGTAAAACGGCGATAACGCGTCGGCAATTTGTTGCCGATTAATATCGACTCACTCGTTACGGTAATTGGCAATTGCGATGCAGATCTCGCTCGGATCGAAAGTTTCTTGCCGCGTCGATTACGCATTTTGCTTTTGCACCGCGGTGTATTCGATGGTGTAATGCCTGGCAGTTCTCGATGTACCGGTGCGATTACGAGATCTTCATCCGCGGCGTTATTAATCGCGTCGCGAAGTATTTTTGCCCTGCGAGTTTTCTCGAGCAGCGTTTCGAGAATGCGCCGACGCGATGGACGAACATGGAAACCCGGTGCACCGGTCCGCGGAATTAAAAATTCCGATTAAGCATATTCGCCGAGGGATAATGTCGGCTAATTTCGCAGGGGGCGAGGCTATTTTGGCTACCGAGCAGCGAGAAAAATGCGCGGCGCGCAAGGTGGAAGCACGATGTAGCGGTACGTTGTTCGCGTATGCGCTTGTTCTCGCGCAGTCTGCTATGGCGGTGAAGGAGAAGAAGAGGAGGCGGAGGAGGAAGAAACGAGCAGCACGTAACACGGTGGTCTGTTCATCGAGACGCGTCGATTATCGTACACGGTAGCGCCGTTTATAATCTTCCGGCTAATTGAAATGTAAGAGGGGCCCCGGCTGGTTACCGCTTCCTTGGTCAAACGCCAGTTCGCAGCCTCGTTTCACCCCTATAACGTGCCTCGAGACCTCGGGGACCACGTTCCGTTCGAATATCTTTTCCTTCTCGCAGGAAATCGAGAAAAACCCGCGCAAGCCTCGATGGATGTCCGACGAATATCGATGGCTCGATGCGAGGATCGTTGCTCGTGCAGTTTATCTGTTTCACGAGGAGAGAGACTCGGCCCGTATGCGGGACGACAGTATAACGGTCCCATTTACATTGAACCCGGCGCAAGGATTAATGACTAATTGAAAACCCGTGTAAACCAGTACCAGTTGGCTCCTGTGCCTCTCGGAACACGCCGGGAATTTTTGGAGAGCTCTCGCGGCAGCCACAAGCCACGCCGCAGCGTTGCTCCAATTTTTGTCGATGCGATAATTAACGGAAAACAACCTAGAGAAGGTACGACAATCTTTAGAG
>CM052154.1:11884162-11908986 GCA_028455555.1 Augochlorella aurata | reverse complement strand
GGTTCGCGAGAAACCTGGAAACTCTGTTCTAAACACTCGAATTCAGGTTAATCGGCGTCTCCGTTTCTGCCCGCTCGTTTCCACACGATTCGCGGCTGTACCGTTGCTCCTCAACGGGAGAGCCCGATGCAACTTTTGAAAAAAACCGCCGGATTTTTGCGTGAACCCTAACGGTACGCGTTCGACAGACCTGTTTCGCCCGTGTAACGAAAGAAGGCGGTCTAATACGCTCGACAAAAGCCGCTCTAATCGTCCCGAATTTGCGTATCTAATCGCGGCGTACCGCCGAGCAACACGGTCGTTCCCGATCCAAAGCCGGATGGCCGTTTCTTGCTGGAACCACTTTATTTCCATGAAATCTCGCCTTAATCGCGTCGTTAGACACGACAGTTTTTCTCGGGTCGCTCGATGCACACACCCGGCATCGCTTCGCGTCCCATCGCCGCGATCCGGTCTTCCCATTCTCGCGAACTCATCTCGTCCAGAGCTCGTCACTTCGCCGTTAGAAATCGACCCTGTTTAATCGGCGTGCACCCGGTCTTTTTCGCCGGATATTCAAAGCCGCGAGTGCGGCTAACTGCAGTTGCGAATTTCCCGCGTCGGCAGCTTTCACCGTCGATTCGATAGCGGTGTCCGTCAGATCGCGAGATTCCTCCATGATCCGCTCGATCGGTTTACTCTCAAGCGTCAAGGCCGCAGATTCGTCTAAGATACTCTGCGGATTCGAGATACCCGACAGTTCGCTTTCTAGCACCGACACCGGGCTTCTTCGATTTTCTAATTAGTCGAATTAACATCCGACGGATCGACTTTCTAGTCCGACTGGAATCCCGATCTGACCCCGTAGAATTCGACGCCCTAGATGGGCAAATGTAATTAGTTTTACAGGTAATTTTATGCAGTCCAGCTGCAGTTTACGATGCGAACACGGTTGAACATATTCGTATGGTGTATCAATTCTTCTCAGTTGATCAGAAATTATGGAAAAATTATGAAATTATGTTCGTTTATCTTTTGTATATTTGCAGAACATTTTCTTGCATTTTATATTGTTTAGTTTCGTAGTTACGTAACTAAATATTATCACGTTGAAGGTGTTTTGATATGAAATTAATGGGAAATAAAAGCAATGCAAATCCATCTGCTGGCGAGCGCTTGAGGTAGCCGTGACAGCGCGATCAGGCCCAGAGACTCGACGTGTTATTACGTCAAAGATGTGGACGATACTCGTTACCGTTTCTTGGCTTCTTACGGTACCTTTGTTCGCTACCGAAACGAGACAATGATGGGCGTTTCGTTAATAATACCCTATACTCCATGTAATTCCGAGATCATCGATCTTCTAATTCGAGGCAGCTCGGAATCTCCCTGGGTCATAGATCCGTCGATCGACACGTCCGAAACATACGGAGACTTTACGTTCTACACCTGCAATTAACCTTTTGGCTTCTAGTCGTCGCGCTGAGAAGTTGCAATTTTTATGCTACAAATATATTCTTGCAACTATTACGATTCATATTTATGTGAAACGACCGATAAAGTATCTTCTCAAATATTTCATATTTTCCAATGGTAAGCATCTCGTGACAGATTTGTTAAATTCGAAATCTTATTGTTAGTATTGAAAGTATTAACCCTTTGCGGTCGGAAGCATTTTAACTGGAAATACGAAATATTTTTTCAGACTTATAGCGTTTTTATTTGACATAACCTCGAGGATTTTATACATTATGGAACTGAATTTTGTGACTCGTGCAATAGTTAACAGCTCTTAACAATTTTTTGAATATAAGTAAATTTGATAAATATTATTTTAGAAGATGACATGATCATTTTTAGCGGCGCTTTAGAGTCGCCACTCGACCGCAAAGGGTTAAATGTATTTAAACCTCACAGTATTAAATCTATTTAAACTTCACTGATTTTTCCCCGCCAAGCGTGCGAATAAATCTCGATCCGAGTCCCGCATGTGTTAAAGACGGAACTAGTCGCGGTGAATTCTGCTCGCGTAGATCGGATTAATGGGAACTGTGGTCACCGAACAATCAAATTCGCGCGGTTCCCGCTAAACTTTCTTCCGGAGGGAGATCTCTCTCTAACGGGCACGGTTTTTGCAGAGAAGACGGTTCTCAGGAGTACGAAAAGAAACGGCCGGGGTACAGTTAGGGAATCGCGCCGAATCCTTCTAATCCAGGATCCTGCCGCGCAGGTAGTATAATAATAACGACCGGAAGAGGCGATCGTACGTAGTTAGAACACCTTGGCCAGAACGATTGGGATCGCTTGAGAACCAGCTGCAGTCGTACCCGACCTTCGTGACTGCCGGTGCAATTATGAGAAAGTCCATCGTACCCGACTCGTTCCGACAGCCACGCGCGACCTTCGATGCCGTTCAAATTGCCGGTACTTAAACTAGTACCCTAGCGTCCGCGACGCCTTCGCAGTTTCATTAGTTTCTCGCTGCTCTAACGTTCGTTGCGTGTCCGCTAATTACTAGCTTTTTCGAGACTCTTCCAATTTCTCCCAACAACTCGCCTGTAAAAGCTGTCAATGAAATCGCTCCGCGTTCCGAGAAAACAGCGACGGAATTGCGTCCAACCTTGGCTACCAAGATCGAATTACTAATGACGCTGAACTACCATGCTGCGCGGAAAAGTGCGAACGCATTTTAAAAACGTTCCAGCAGCTTCCTCGATATAATGCGAATCGTTTATCCAGCTGCATGATTCCGCAAATTGCTGCAAGTCGTTACAAAGTTGCACTTTTAGTCGGCTCTTACACGACAAGCAGGGATTACTATGGGCGTGCTCCTAAGCCGCGCCCATGCGACGTTTTACTATTATTAATATTAATAAAATTGTTGAGTAAAACCGGCGCCGAAGAACTATGCGGAGAATGCGAAATGAAATTTCCTTATAGAACAATCCATTTTCGAGATAATGAACTCGCAGCATCGAACGCAAACAGGTCATTTAATGGGAGTAACAGGACTTGATTGAGGTGTTCGCCCATTGCAGAACCGTTTCTACTCGTCGTGGTATAGGAATGCCTTGCAATCAGGAAATATGCGTGGCTAGAAAATGAAGCGCTTCGCGATGACATCTCACTCGGGATTGGTATTTTCTTCCCTGGACGTTTAACAACCGACACTGGATCGTGGATTTTTATGGAAGATAAACAGAAACCTCCCTCTCTAATTGATGTGAAATACTTCTCGTATCTCCGCCGCATGAAATGGCACCTGCGAATTTTTATCGCAGGCGTATAAGACCAGCGTTTCATTAATCATTAGCCGGCAACAGGATAAAGACGCGGGACCGACCCTGCCGATTAGAAGCTCCCATGCCAGTCGCGAAGAAAAATTAATTGCAGGCTTAAGTCCCTCGGGTATTCGTGCAGAGCGTCGTAGAATTTAATTTTAATCGGTATGCAAGGAAATCGAAAGACTAATCGTCCCGATAAATCAGAATGCGGCTTTCGTCGCGATGGACAAATTGCTTCGATTTCGCGAAACTTTCCAAGCAGCTTGTTCCGCAGTCGACGAGCCGATAAGAAAACGCTAAGCGTGCGCGTAGGTATCCACGTGGCAGGCCGTAAACAATTTTCCGAATCTCGTCTGACAGTTGCAGCGGTGATTAAAGATAACCACGATTAAGATGCTTGTTCACTGGTCGTGTAATTCGATTCACGGGATCGAGTCGATACCGGTTCCGCGTGCTTGTAGCCCAGTAACCGCGCCGCTAATTCCGATTTATAATAGCTCTATCGTTCGCTTACTGGGCTCCTTTTTCCCCGATCGTTTTTCTCGGCCGCTTATTAATTAGTCGTTCCGCCTGCTCTGTTCCCGATTGACCGATGACTCTCTCGCCCGGCGAGCTCTCGATTATAAACGGATACTCACGCGAAGTCTCTCTCTCTCTCTCTCTCTCTCTCTTCATCTCGCCTTCTCTGTTCATCTTTCTCTCTCAATTACTCGGAGTTCGCCGTTTCGAGGAAATGATACCACGGCTAATGGAAGCCGCGTCTTTGTTTGCAACATGTGTTCGTATTTGCTCGAGCGATGAATGAATCAGAGTATGAAAAGCTTCAACGTTTTGATGCAGGCGTTCCGCGAATATTTGCGTTGTACGGTACAGAAGCGAGACCGCGGCACCGTAAAATTGGCTAATTAGAGATACACGAGCGATCATAGCTGCGGGATGATCGGCCGCTTCGCCTCGATCGTAACAGTCGCAACAGCCGCGGCGAATCGGACGCGAGCACAGATCGGATGATCCTCCTGATTGCCGGCCGCGGGAGAAAACACGCCTTTTCCCTTTTTCATCGCGCGCGGACGTAATAAAAGGCGCGGACGCCGCGGTGGTCGAATTACACGGCCGTGTCGTTTATTCAAAATTATCCGCCGCGATTATCTACCGTTACGAGGCGTCGATGTCTAATTAACGGGCTCCAACGCCGAGGAAAAATCCGTATTTGGCGTCGAATCAAACCGAAATGGAGCGTAATCGTTTGCAGAACGGTCCGCAACGAGGAGGAGTCACTCGCCGCGGAACACTATTTCATGGATTCCTTCGAAAGACCGTTAAGGCTGAAATATTTTGTTGCGTTTCGTCATGGAAACTCGTCTTCGAAGGCTGTTTCCGCGTTCGTTTCATTCGGTAATGAGCCACCAGTCACGTAGCGGACGGTGTCAAGGACCGAGTTGAATATGGCATACGGTTCCCAGCGGAAGCGTTACGTCAAAATCGATCGGGAAACTGACAAACCAAGAGACGTCACGGTTTCCACTCCGGCGATTTATGTGCAATTAGCGGGGTCGACTACAACGTTGCAATTGCGATCTTCGTTCTCGGAAATTGCCGGGGAAGCAAAGAAGCGGAGATAAAGTCCACTGCTAGAATGTCCGGCCGACACGGTTGCAAATAGACTGCCGATCGATTAACCGTTCGACGCTTAAGGTATTAGAAGGTTTAAGGTCTGTTTAAGGGACGCGCATTTTGCATCCATGCAAGAAGAACTGCTGTAAATAGTATTTTCTCTGTTCGGGATATATCAAAACCCTTTTTTTAACAATGTTGCTGCAGACCAAAAAATCTGAAAAAAATTGAGTACACTACTTGTGATAGTACCTTATCAGGGAATTAATATAAAAATAGCCCATATTTTAGTTTTCGAGAAATCTTCAATTTTCCGATATTTTTTTGGTTTCCCATTTTTGACAATCACAGTTTGCAACCGAAAAATCTGAAAAAATTCTATAACATGCGGCTTGATATTCAAAAAAAGCCTTATTTTTTCAAAATTTTAGAAAGTCGTTAAAGGGAGAAAAATGCCGGAAAACCGCGAAATCTAATTTACCCTGTAACTACCCTCACAGACAAGTTACAGGGTTAAAATTTTGCACAGATGAGTTTTTTTTGGTCAACTATCGAACGGTATATGACTCATTGAAAAATCGCTAAGGGCAGTTTTGACCATCTTAATCGGCTAGGCCCTTTGTCCTGGGTAATTTGGAGTAGCGAAACGACCGTCCTCTTAGTTTTGTTTCCGAAAGCGGGTTCGTGAGAATGGACGCCTGCATCTAATTATAAGAAATAGTCGGTATCATTAGGAAAGAGAAATTAATTGGTCGGGTTTCTTAATCTGCGAACGAAAGAGATCTCGATCGTCCAGCCCCGTATAATCTACGCTCATTCGCCGACGATCGACTGCACCTGTTATTGGGAATTCTTGGGTACTTCTCAACGCAATTAACGTGGTGGTCTCATCAAGCTCTTAGGATACGTTTCCCCCGGTGATTTTTCTACGCGAGCGTTATTACGCTGAAATGATAATGCAGGGGTGACTGTGCTATTAAAAGCGATAGAAAAAGACCTACGCCTTGCGATGAGGAATGCCAGGTCTCCTGAAGAAAATTCAACCGTTGATACGTAATTGTTTTTTTTCAAGGAAAAAAAGAAGAACCTCGGTGAAACTGTTTTGTTTTACTTCCGACTGGCTAGGGAAGGACGCGAGACGTTATAGAGATAACGATCTGCGACGATAGGGAGGAAAAGTTCTAATACAAGCGGAAACGCTAACCCTTAAATTCTCTGTCTATCAGACTTCTATTCGACTTGCGTAGCAGATTTTAGAGAAGCAACTGTGTTTTAGGACACAGTAGAAGAACCTCAAAATTTCTTCGTTGTCGGTCGTAATAACTGACTTGATCGAACAGAAGGATAAACGGTTGTTAGCCTAGAGATTATATCATTCCAGCACCTGGCGAGCGTGGAAACGAACTCTAGGCGGGAATGTATTTTGCTAGAACCTTTTGCGGAAGGTAGACAAGAAACGACCGCGTCGCCGTCCAAAAATCGGAGAGGGGCACGCGCGAATACGTTTTACAAACTCCTATCCAATTAAGCGTAATTACCGACAGGTAGAAGCGTTGCGGAGGCAGAAAACGGTATACCGGAAGAGACGGTCCTAATGACACGTGACGAAGCATCGTTCCACGTGCCCCATCGTCGAATCCTTATCCCAGATACGTCCCGATTCCCGGCTCGTCTTTCCTGTCACGATCCATGACACAGTGGGCTTCCTGACAAAGCTGTCCGCGAAACAAGGCAGCGCAGCTCGTTGCATATACCGACGTTTTATTTCGGCAAAGTAACGGTGCACCGGGGGTCTCGTTTCGCGGCGGCGCTGAAAAACGACCAAGAGAACCGGAGCAGGCCCGAAAAGAGGCTAAGAGGACATTTTTAAGGAGCACCTTTTGACGAGGGACCGACGAGGCGACAGGTCGATGCCGGTTCGCTCGGACTTCAGTCCTGATGCGGTTCATCAACCCGTCGTCTTAATTCTCTGGTGCAATTTCCTGATGGAATTTCCTGATGGAATATTCTGATGAAATATTCTGATGAAATATTCTGATGAAATATTCTGATGAAAAACATTCCAATAAAATATTCTGATGGGACAGAATTTTGCATTGAGATGTACCGACCAGGACGAATGTTGTACCAATATATTCCGACGAGTTTACTTTGAATATATACTATGATACACTTTGACGAGTCCGAATTTTGTCCTAAAATATTCTGTCGAGTCTCGCAATATCTAATCAATTTCTATAGGATCCGCGTATTCACCATGGTGAATTTCTGATAGATCGATGAAACAGAAACGTGATCGAATAAGCGGCCCCTAACGACGCGTCTGTCACCACATACGAGTGATTTTCTCAGGATCCGAGTAGATGAACGTGATGAAATTCGCTCTAGTTACCGATGAAAAATCGAGAAAAGGGACTCGTGATCGAATAAGTGGAAATAGCCGGCCGTAACGTGTCAGAATTAAAAGGATCGCGTTGAACGAAGACGCGGGAGCAAAAACCCGAGGAAAGTAAACAGGACAATTACCATCGCTGACGAGGTTTACCGCGAGGTGTGTACTTGTAGGGTACAGAGTTTCTACAGTGTATCGCAAAGGAGAGGATACGCGTCGCGTGCTAGAACCAGCCTGTCAGTCGGAGGAGGCGGTAGACGGCAGGCACGGGACTGAAATAAGACCAGTGGCTGATAACACAGGTACCTGCAGCCGGCGCGCTCACCGTCGGGCGAAAAGGCAGTCGGTTTACCTTACTGACAGCGGACAGACAAACTGGTAAAAGGAGGTTCGCGACGCTAATAACGGGTTATCGCGTAACAATCCTTCAGTATTTAATCGTAATGATGATGGGCCACGATTATCCCATGCGTTACCCTCTCCAATTACACCCGCGAGAGGCCCCGAAGACCGCGTCTCCCGACCCGAGACGAGGGCTCGATCCCGGGGAACGAGAAGCGTTTCCATACCGGCCGGCCGTTAATCGAGCTACGCTTTTAATTACTTCGATCCGAGTGTTGCGAAAGGAAAAAAGAAACCGGCCGACGATCGCCGCTGTCATCGCGGCGATCTATGGCCAGCAGGCTGTCAGATATTACCCGTTGATTACGGGGTTCGTTACCGATCAGGGTGCCCGCCGCGGCGGAGAGGTTTTTGCGGCGATCGGAGGCGCCAGCTACACGCTAGATTCGATCAGGCATTTGCATAGTGGCGAGAAACGGCTCGGGGCCACCCTCGAAGGAGGCGGTCCAATTAACGATCGACCAGTACCATTAACGACACCTTGATAAAACCGAGGCAGTTGCGGTGTTACGAAATATCCCGCTCTCCTTCTGCTCCTCCACCGTCTCTTTCTCTCGTACGCCGCTGAACACTGCCGTTTCTTTTCCCTCCCGAGCACGACCTTCTGCAAGGTCTCCCCCCGAGAAGTTCGCGGCAGGAATGCGTGACTCGACGATTTTATAACCCGCTTTCAATTACCATTCCTTGTGCTCTTGTTTCCCCGGGGGTTCGCGCCGCGAGCACTAGAAGAAAACTCGACGCGCGGAATGCACGCGCCGCTTGCCGTCTAAATGCCGCCCGGATCCCCCGACTTTGTCCTCGGTATCTATCCTGTCCGCTACTTCATGCCCCCTAGGCCCCCCGTGGTCCCCCTCGGGCGGCACCACGCGCGACAATCCTCCTTTTCCTCTTTTTCCTCGTTTTCGCTTATGCTGCCACCGGCAACGTGATTTATTCGATGTCGGCCCGCGGAGAATAGTCGCCGGAGGGCTTTGCGCGGCTTTGGGGGGACACGGGGCGGCCTCGGTGGGGCCACAGGGGGGCCGGCGGCGAGGGACAGCCGCCGGAGAGTCCTGAGAAAACGAGTTATCCTTAAGGACGTCCGGCCTCGATCGACGATAATTTGTTTTGGCTCGTTGCCTGCTGATACGCTCCTGTCTGCGACCCACCTGCTCCCGAGCAACTTTATTTGATTAACACTTTACCATCCTATCCCGTTTCGATACAGTCGATGCTGCTGCCACTCCTCTTCGAAGTCAACTTCGAAGTCGACTTTTGGCTCGCCGCAAACTGGCTTGACTAGGTCTTCATCCCTTCTCGGATAGAGATCCTTCAGAAGTTAACATCCAATCGTTGGAAAATTAACGTTTTGTCGATTTTAATTACTACGCGGACTGTGCATCATCCATTTCAATTATCACCTGCTTTTGCCACAAGGAGAGCGTGTTCTCCATTCAAGAAGGTGTAAATGCGATAGGAATACAGAAACTGCGGTCTATCGATAGTAGTTTGCGCGTTTCACTGATTTATTACAAGGTTAATTGCATCAAAATTGAAGACGGTGTGAAGATAAAAAGGATCGGAGAAAATCGATACGTCATTTCCGAATTATTAAATGGCCCTTCATTAGCCTAACAATATCTGAAGCATTTTAAAAAATTTCCGTGGCCTTCTCAGTCATATTCCAGCATGCATTTCACGGTCCAAGGAAACAGGATGCCGAGGGTTGAATCCAAATATCGTGGGGTTCTTACGAGCACTTTAAGCAGCAGTCGCATTAATGTAGCTCCTGCGTACGCTTCCAGTAATAAAGGCGGCTTAATTAGAAAGTAATGTCCTGCGAGGCAGATTATACGGCACCATAGAGACTGTACAGGACGGAAAGTGCGAAAATAGCCGGCTACCGCTGATATTTCACTAGGCGCGCATCATTTGTCTCGCTGTTAAAGCTGTTAATAACTTAATCTGAATGCCGGCGCCTGCGAAGGGTTCATAAGCATCGTAAATACTCTTCTAAGCCGGCTTACAAGAGCCTGGTATCGCTGCCTGGCGAACAGTCGCGTAATCCAGCGATGCCAATAATTCGTACATCTTCACCGATTAACCGGTATCGTAGGAGTAAATTACAAGGTTCCTCTCTCGGAGATCCTGGCACGCATCCTGCGCGTATTTCATCCCTTACCGACAACTTCGTCGGAAATCGCTTTTAATTCTAAATTGGAAGTCGCGGCTTCGGATTTCCATCCATATTTTATGCATAACGTTCTCGTTCCAAATGCTAGCCGGCGTCTACATGAAAGTCTATAATGATTTCAGCGGCAAGAAAAATTTATTTAACTCGGCAAACGTGCTTGTACTTTTCTACCAGTTTCGCAATTGTCAGATGGCAATTTTGACTCGCGGTTTAGCGACCTTTTAACGAGTTGCTGTCGGAATGGATAGATTCATTTTTGATAGTCACGGTAGAGAAACGGGTAGGCAGGGGCCAATGCAACTGGCGGTCCCTAGAGAAAAGCTTCAGAAGATGACTGGACCTTTTTTTTCAGTCACACCATGAGGACGTTGCTGGTTCTACTGGTGTCCATCGCAGCATCCAGTATGGCAGCACCTGTGCCCGAGCCAGGCGGACGAAACTTCTTGGCCAGGAGCAAGGACGAGGCCCCCGCGGAAGCCCAGATTGTCACCGGCAAGGACGCGACGAATCGGCCGGCAAAAAAGCAATCAGAGAAGACCGACAGTGGAACGAAAGATTCGAGGAGCTCGTTACAGTCGTCGGTCCTGAATAAAGCGGAGAACAGGCCCGACTCGAGCCCGAGCCTCTCTCAAAGGCGTCCGAGCGACAGCAGGGACAAAGTATCGAAGAACCGAAGGCACAAAGCGATCTTCGTCAACTACCCACTCGCGCCCCAGCTGCAGCAATTCCCTGGCGGGTCTTACGACGCCGATTACGCGAGAAACAGCTACAAGACCGACGAGGCGGCAGCGGACGAGGACAACAAGAGGTTCCAGGAGAGCAACGTCTTCTACATCCGACTGCCACCCACGCCGTACATGTTCGTCCCGGGCTTAGGCTATATCTCGCAGCCTCCGAAGTACTCGACCTCGAACCTGCGACCCCAAATCCCTTATCACAAGCCGTCCAGGCCGAAGCCCGTCTACCAGAAGCAGCCCGGCAACCCGTTCATCAAGCTACCCATCGATTTCGTGAGCAACGGCAAGCCGACGTCCGTCTACCACTGGCAGAAGAAGCAGAAGAAGCCGACCGACAGTCCCATCACGAATCTGGACAGCTTATCGCCGGAGTTCGTGAGCAACGGGAAACCGACGTCCATCTACCAATGGCAGACCAACTTGAAGCCGGCGAAGAGACCCGACGACCTGGTCAACAACCTGAACAAGGGCCCGTACACGTTCAACGGCAAGCCGACCAGCTTCTTCCTGCTGAAGCCCGACGGCACGACCTCGGCCCGCCAGCAGCTTCAGTATCCCGACTACCAGCAGGATAATTCATATTATTGAGGCGGCCACGGCCGCGGCCGCGGCTACCGAAACGTGCCACGGAGGCCGCAGATCCTAGGAATTGTCGATTCGAAATCACCGGCTGCCGCGGAGACTCGATTCGATGGGCGTGCGCGCGGACGCCGCGCCGGAGACTTGCTCCCGTCGTCGAATCCGGGTTGCTACGAGGATTGATGGGACGCGAAAGTGCTCGAATGTGCGGCGAATCTCTCGATAGGACTCGATGGGACTCGAGCCGGGCGAGGAGGCTCTCGTCGAACCCGAACGATTAGGGTTCTTCGAGAGTGGCCTTCGGCCCGGCCTTCGCGAGCACTCTGCGACGAGATGCGGGGGTCGAAAGATTGGCTGTTCGTGATCTTTCAGCGAGAATAATACGGCCATGGAAAACAGGCTCGTTTGGAGTTTCTCGCGGAAGCGGATGCTGGCTCAGAGATGTTAACGAGTTCGGATTGGGCGTGGTCTGCGGTCTCGATGCATTCTTATCGTTGGGACTGTTGTTCGGCGATTGTACAATTACGACGATTCGATGATAAACGATCTTTTATTCCAGTTAATTGTTTCCACAGTGTATCAGCACCTTCTCGATCGCAAGATGCTATTTTGTAATCGTAAATTACGAACGCTTCGAAGCCAGCATATATACGTCCCTCGTGGAGCAGAATACAAAGAGGCTAGAGTTCATTGGCACGCTGTTCCCCCGTGCGTCAATTAGCCAGAAGAAAAAGTGACGGTGGTGCCAATGCATTTTTGACTCGCTGTACCGCGACGATTATCGTGTAAGAGCGTCGATTACCACGGATGATCGGAGGAGGGCCGTCGGAGAGAGCCGACAGAGAAAAATTCGACGTGTACTATCGTTAGCATAATTAATCCTCCCTTAAACGGGCCGCTCGCGTTTCGGACCTTTTTCCCCCGAGGTCCGAACCGGTCTGCCATACACAATGATTACGCCGCTTCGCGAAAAGGCGTCTGCTCGGCACGCGTGGTGCTCGTCACTTACACTCTGCGTAATCCGTTCAAGCGTCCGATTAGAAATGCCATTTATCATCCACGGATAGTTGAAGAGTCGTTTGTAAACGTTTACCGTCTTAGCGCGCGTATTTATCCGTCTAAACCGTTTCGCGGTGGTGTAATTAAAATTCTATTAAATCGTCCGTCTCGGGGGACACGGCTCGAAGCCATCTGCCGGGAGCGCAGCTTTGTTATTTATTGTATAGATCTTTAACGGAAGAGGTTACGAAGGCGTGCGCTCCGCGTGGACCTCGTTTTTCACTCGCGAGATGTTTGATAGCCTTTTAATTACACCCGCCCACCGCCAATGCGAATTTACACGGACGTCCGAGCGTCCCCGTTCGTTTATAAATGGAAAAACGATTATCCGTTTTTTATGAATGGTGACGAGAGGTAGCAACCGGAGCTCTGGAAGGGCAGAACCCAACGTCGGAATGCGCTACACGGCGATGCGAACCAAAACGGCGCGCATCGCGACCGTGAAATTGATCGTTCCGAAGTCGGTCGGGCACGGTTTCCCCGGCCGTATGTGTCGTTTCTACGATCCGATATTAATTGATCGCCTCCAATTAAAGCGTATCATTAAGCACCGTTTCCGAGCGAGGCCGCAGAGGCCTGTAATTATTTCTCGAAATGTATAGTTATTATTTTGTAAAGTATAGACACTTACACGCCTATTTATGCGTCAATTAATTAACGAGACCGACTTGCTTCGCGTCGGTCACGTAGCCGATAAAAACGAGCCCGTGTCGCAACGCGATCATGCCGATACGAAGACTGTTTGCTCAAGCGTCTAGCCTAACACGTTGTTTGTTCATTGTTCATTATTGACAATTTCACCCCGCTGTTCCCCTCGATCGTTGACCAAATTTTTCTATGCCTCGATACAAGCTTGTAAAACTATTTTAAACTCCATGTTTGATCTTTGAAGACAGAAGGAATTTTCCGCCCGATTTCGGCTCGTTGCAATCGGCGAAGAAAATATTTCATTCGCATTGGAATCAACCTAGCAATGAAATTGAATTATCGAACGTGACACGAATCGCTGCTACTGAATCTCCGGGGAACAGCAGGGTTAATGGCGTATTTATTTGCAGACCCAAGTCATATTTATACACCTCCCTGTTACCGGAATAACGTTGTCAGAACCCCCCTCCCATTTTCTACGTTGTACATATCTGAAGAAAATACACGAGAGCTTCGAGGAGCTTACCCGTGAAAGGTTTTACCTTCTTTTCCCGAGAAGCTCGATGGTTTCCTCGAGCCGATGCGATCCCCGGGCTTCGTCGACAGGAAAACGTGTTTCATATGTTTCTCCCCCACTCACGTAACACAAATATTGACTCGGGACTAGGGACGCGAGTCCGCCCGGGATTATATCCTGTCTGGTTACGGGAATATTTTGCGATCCATGCTACTTACTCGAGAAGGGATTCCGACTCCGAGATCTGAACGATAATACCGGCGCGGCGTAGCGGCCGTCGTCTCGGGAGAAAACCGTCTTCTCCCCAGGATTGCTTCCTTATCGTTGTGAATAAGAATTTCATCCGCTCGGATTAAATTCGAGGGAGCGCCAGACGAATTTTCCAGCGGGCAAATCTACTTTAGAATCTGTTTGGAAACTGTTATACGATCATCAGTTTGCGGATATACTTTGCGGGCTCGCAGAAGCACTCGACATTTTGTCGACGTTTCGACTGGCATAATGTCGTGAAAACGATAGCAAAAGTAGAAGACTCCTGCCACAATTTAAACGTCGACAAATTGTCCAAAATCGCAAAGCACGTGGAAGCTTTCTGAATATTTAGATTAATAAGCACTCGAGAAATTAACCGTACGCGTGTGACCGAAAGCCATCGAATGGAGACGCGCGGCACAGCAAGGAAGACGTTCTTACTTGTCATTTTCGAGTTACGTACGGTCAATTACCGAAAAATGTGGCCCCCGGGGTCCGGAGCTCGCCGCTTGATATCATCGAAAAAGCGTCGTAACGGGTTACAAGCGGTTCTCATTCGCGCGGGGAGAGGTCTTTTTAAACTCCACGCTGCGAACGATCGTACAATGAGAACGACAAAAACGATATCGCGAACCGAAGACAGTGATTGAATGATCACTCTGCACTTACAGTATTATTATTTGATCGTAATCGAGGGAGCAATCCCTTCTCGGCGATTAATTAATAAATAAATCTCGACCGGCGATCCTATTCCCTTTTACAGGATCGGCTGCCGATAAGAAATTAATTACCGATTCGAAGTTGCTTGTAATTGCTCCGGTTAGAATAAGATCGCAATCGTTAATTGGATAGCGAATTAATTGGATCGCACTTTGCCCGACTGCGACGCGACGCAACCACCCGCGGACGGGAGCGGACGGTTAAGCGCGTGCACAGGCCGTCGGATGCTCGTGTACAAATTACTATAAATACTTTTATTCGCTACACTGAATGCCATGTTTTGATACAATTGAGCTTTCCTCCTATAACGTGTGTATACATATATATATATTTATAATATAAGAATATAAAAAATGCTGCTCTCGCGGTATGCAAAATTTAGCGGTAAAAGAACCAGTAAAAATCCTTGCGCGGCTATATACGTGTAGAAAAGGCATGTACATCCTGTCGAGAAGTTATATTGTCCAGTCTTTCTTAAGAATTCGCTCGTGAACGATCGCTCCGGAGAGGAGACCGGGGACCATTACTCTTCCACGCGCATAACTATGACATAGCCAGCGCCCGTCTCTCATCGCGTCCCGCCTCTTCTTTCCCCGTCTCGTCTCGTCGGAGGGACCGTTGGCGACGAGCGTGAAACGGCACATCGTACGATAGAAAAGTATCTGTTAAACTTAGAAAAATATATTGTACAAGTTAAACGTAGCGATCGGAGGCGACAGTCGACGCCTGGCCCGCGATAGAACAACGGTCGAACGTCGTCTCCTTCCCCGAAGCCAAACACCAAGCACAGTATTCCCTCTGCACACGATCCTCGACCACCCTTCTCTCATATTTTTGTTCCAAAAAAGATTCGAAATGCGGATGCGGACAGACTCCACTTTATTTCCCACGTTATCGCTCGACGAACAGCAAGCGAGTCTTGCTGGACCAATTTACGAGGGTCGTTGTTTCGCGAGCTTCCGAAAATAATGCGTGTGTGCAGAGGGAATACTGTGACGACGTCCGGTCGCGGTCGATGCAAAATCCCTTAATCTATCCGTAATTTAAGTTCTCCTTTCGAGAGAGAGGACCTAAGACTAACCTCCTAACAATTGTAACGGAAGTGGAACGGCTTTGCAGCAGGATGCTTGTAACCTCGAGCGAGGACGACTAACCGAGAGATCGTAGTCTCTGTTTTTCTCTCTCCCTGTCACTCTCTCACTCTCTCTCTCTCTTTATTTCTTTCTTTCGCTCTCCCTCTCTTTCTCTCTCTTTCTCTCTTCGTCTATCTATCTCCCGTTTCTCCGAAAGGATTCGAATCGTGCTGACGGCCCCTGTCCGGCCGTGGCGATACGCGACTACTTAGGACTTAGGCTAACAGAGAGTTCACGGGCCGTTGACACGTGAGAGACGCGGTTACACACATGTTCACACAGGACACGCGGGCTCGGAGCAGATCGATTAAGGTAAAAGGGGATGATAGTAGACGGGCTTGCGACTCTTCTCCATCACGTAGAACGCTTTCGGCTTGCCGTTCCCGGGGAAGTTCTTGTGAATGCTCGTGGACCCGGATTTATTGGAGATCGGCGCGTAGTAGGACATGGCCGCCTTCTTCCGGTGCTTCTTCACCTTGGCGGTGTTCCTCGAGCCGTGAAGCTCGTTCGTCAGGTGGATCCTGTGCACGCCGGAATCGTTCAGCCTGTAAGTCTTGTTTCCCGAGTTGCCGTTGCTCTTCTTCGCTGTTTCGCCGGTCTTGTCCTCAAGGTCGGGATAGCTGAGCCTCTTGTCGTTGTTCCTCACGTGCTTCGCCGCGCTCTGCTTCTGACGGACGGAGATCTTGTTGTTGTCCGCGCTGAAATATCTCTTGTTCTCCGGCGCAGTCTCGTGGACAGCCTTGGGGACTCCCTTCGACACGTCCTCGGCCAAGTTCTTCGTTCCCTGGTGCTTCTTCGCGTCCTCCAGCTTCTTCTTCGCCTGTTCCATCTTCAGCTGCGCCTGCAGCCTCTTCTTCTCGCCGATCTTCTTCATCACGGGCAAGTTCCAATGGTAGATCTTCGCCGGCTTGCCGTTCCCTTGGAAACCGACCGGGAAGTTCGGCCCGGTCTTCGTCACCTTCTCGTCTTTTAGAGATTTGTGCGGCTTCGTGATGGTGTAGTACGGCGGACTGGCGGGGAGCTTCACGATATACACGTGGCTGTCCCTGTGACCGTGACGACGACTGTACGGCTGGTGGATCCTCGTCTGAGAACCCAACCCCGGTGGCTCCGGCCCCGCCAAACGTTTCTTATGATGGCCGTCGGGGATCTGGAGCGGAGCCAGTCCGAGACGGTTCAGGATCGCCGCGTTGCTGGTGTGAACAGTCTCGAAATTCGAGGCGGACTGGTCGCTGGCGATCGCGACCACCATTGGCAGCAACAGTGGGAGCGTGTAGCTGAGTAATCTGAAACAGAAAACATCCCGGGAATGTTAGAACGGGTGCCGGTCGTGCCGCTTGCAAGGAGGAGGCTTCGGTTCGCGTCTCGTTTCGCGCACATCAAAGACGGCCACGGAATAATCAGAACCTACGGAGCGACGCTCGGGAAGTAATTACACGCGACTGATTAAAAGCGAGAGTGGATGGAGCTCGCGACCGGAGAGGTGAATCCGTTTATACCGGAAAATCGAGCCAGTCTCGTCGGATTCTATCAGTTATGACCTCGAGTATGCTGGCTTTAACGTTGGATACCGACGGCATTACGCGTCGAGAGCTATGCATAGGCACTTTAGTCGATTAAAACGATCCAAAATCTTCCACGAAACGGTGATTTCAGCCTCGTCTTACTCATCCTCAAGCTTCGTCTCATCTTCGAACTCCGTCCTTACCGCAGCTACGTCATCGTTGGAATTCTGACCTCATCGTACCAGCCCTTACGATTCGAAAAACCCTCTTGTTTAGCATCGGTCTCGAGAACCGTAATCACGAAGAATAAAAGGAATTCGTTTGAATATTTATAGTCTAGTCGCTGCGTCGGGTGTATCTAAGAATGATTAGCGAATTTTGTATCGAACAAGCCTCTTCATGCGCGGTGTGCGATTTGGATGAAAAAGGAGAAGAAGACGTTGCAAAGGTGTCGGAGGCTTGCCGGTGCGAACGCACGCGAAAGCAGCCCCAGGAACCACCTGGCAGCTCGTAAAGCGGACGGCGCGGCGCAAAGAAAGGAGGTAAAGAAAAATATCATTGACCGTAAAAGCGACGACTCCTGCAACGAGACAACTGGGAATTTTACGAGCGGAGTAGCGCAGTGACAAAAACCGACTATGATTCGCTCGCGTGGATGTACCTCGCGAGCCCGGCAGGGTCGCGCATATCGCGAGGATCTTCGGGGACCGTTTAAGAATCGTTCGTCTCCACGGACGTCGGATCGTTACGAAAATGCCCGGGCGAACGATAAATCACCCGTTCCCCTCTTAATTATCCGGTGCACACGCAGCCCCGAACCATCGCTAATTATTAGCAGATCGTTTTTCCCTTTTTCCCGGGGCAACGCCTTCTGCATAATGCCGCGGAACGTGAGTTCCATTCCATTAACAGGGCCGGCACGAAGGCGTTAATTCCTGGTTCCGATGAAAAAGCACGGAACTCTCTCCGGCCGGGCTGCTCCGGCACGATCGCTCGCGCCGAACACCTTCGAGGAGCAGGTGAAAGAACGCGCCGGCGAATCTAGCAGGATGGCACCGTTACGTTGTCACGTAGACATTAAATGGGACACGATATTTACACAGCGTCCACATCGGACAGCCTGTAATCTCCCTGTTATTATTTCGACGATGACGCGACACTTCATGTTTTATTCAACGTCTGCGTATCGACGGCGAGACCCATCTGCATCTAAGAGCCATTCTAATCCCAGAGATCGAAATATAATTCCAACTCGGACTTAATTGACAGAGGAGGTTCGCTATTTTTATCCGTCGGGATCTTCCTTCGGTCTAATAAATCGATGAATATTTCGATAAAGAAGATTCGGCAGCGATGAAATTGGCAGGCGAATCTCGGCGAGTGAGTCACAGGCCGGAAGGACACTCGGCGTATAAACATATGCGTGCGGAATAATTAAATATCCGTTCCGAGGCGTCCACGTTTCGGAGAAAGACGAGTTTCCGACGATGAGCGAAGCGGTCCTGGGACGTCCGTCACGCGATCCACATAAATTAATACGCCAGCCGGGCGTCTCCCTCGTTGCAAAATTATTCCTCCGTCCGTCCAGCCCAGTCTCTTCGCGTGGTCGTGCGGGACGATGTGCGTGTCGGAACGGAAAAAATAAGAAGGGAGATCACGAGGTCCGAGAGCCGGAGAATGAAAACGACGGTGAGGAGTAATGATACTCGCCGAGCATTGCGTCGTTCCCCATAGTAAACATAATACTACGAAACTAAGCACACAATGGACAGTGACGTTTCCATCATCGAGACGCCATCTATGAAACTATACAACGTGGAATTCGCGATCTAATCAAATGAGCATCAAACAGATGATGGAGGGTGACGTTGTCATCGTTAACAAGCGCCTGCAAAGCTCTAGGGGCCAGATTTCGCGATTTAAAAATCGAGAAAATTCTACAATTAGGCACATACAACGTGCGAGAATTATTTCAGAGTTCTCGGACAAGATTTAGCCGAGAAATTGGGAAGAACGGAGGCACGAAAGACTCCCCGCAACATATTTTCTCACAGCGAGCTATCGATCGGTCCATCAGAGGTTCAAGGGCGCTTTCGACCGTCTTCCTCCAGCTACACCCCTCGTCGATGAAAATAAAAAAACTGCTTATCCGAGCGAAGATTCGATCGAATCTGGCCGGCAGCAGGCACAATGGCTCATTCACGCGAGTTCCCCGGAATTTCTTGCCGCTATTAGTCGTATCTGCGCGGATCATCGACGCAACAAGACCGCGTAGACACACAGGATACACCGAGTGGCAACGTGTGTCGTCCTGAATGAACTCATTGTCCCGAAGACCTTGTTGCGGCGATTTACGCTGCGATTGTTCCCGAACGGGCTTGGAAATCTCACGCGGCCCTCCAACTGTGGAAGAAAAGAACTGCACTCTCCTGGTTTAAATGTCAACGACAGCGAGCATCGCACACCATAAATAGGAAGAAGCGTCGCGTCGTCCTCCCACCGAGCCGGCAACTAACAGTAAGTGGATATAAACGTTCAGGGATCCGGCAGTCGACAGCCATAAACCGATACCAGAGAGACTTTTACGGATACGATAAATCATTCTCCAAGACATTCATTCGGTAGCTGTACCTCGCGATCTCCTAAAACAGTAGAATTTTGGGCAGCGAAAAAAAGCAGAAATTGCCGCTATTCAGATCGAGGCCCGCGCAAGCAGGCCGGACCCTAAATTTGGATCAGACAACGGCCGTTAAAGCAGCTATTTAGAACACCGACGCGTCCAATTTACATTTAGTCTACGTCCGATTTACATCAGCCCACGTTTCCTCCAATTGCACTCCCGTTTATTCAGATCACAGGTCACGCTTCGAGTCGCGTTTGCCTGCAAAGTTCGCAATTTTCACCGGCGATTTGCACAATTTTCGAGCGGCGCGCTAGCAGACAGGGTGTAAACCGTACGAACGAGGTTCTAAGTGGCCGACGCAGCACCGGCCGGGTACCTCTCCGCAAAAAGGTCCGACGATTACAATTCCGGTTGGAAGAGGGAAGAGAAAAGGCGATGGCTGCGCGATCGGCAGTCCATTACCGCTCTCTCGGACGTATTCGTCGAAAGCACACGATTGGCAGGTTAGAAGAACGCGGAAGAAGAAGGCTCCGCGCGACCCGAAGGGGCGAGGCGAACCAAGATGGAAAAGAAAACGAAGGGAAAGAGACTTGGGAGACGAAGAAGAGGAGAACGAAGACAGCGAGCGGGGAGGTGGAGGAGACCTCCGAGCGCAGAACGATAGAAGGCAAGTGCGAGTGCGAGTGCGAGAGAACGGCTAGCACGTGCGTGTGCATACGAGTACGCGTGAGAAAGACTGACGCTCGAAGACGCGTCAGCGAACGCACCGGGAGACAAGGGGCAACGTCGTCGCACCGATGGAATGAAAGATGAAAGGGGCTAGATACGCTAGCGTGTTGCGGTGAGCCGAGATTAATCTCCGTGATCATCGGCCGGATCAACGTTTTGCGGGATATCCACCGCGCTCGGACTCTCGCCTTAACCTGATCTAATGACTTGTGCTCTGTCAGACGGTTTAACGCGATTCCGATCTCGCGTGCGCCGCGCGCTGCCCTCCAGTTCCGTGGACACAGAGGAGTCGTCTCGATCTCGACGAGAGATCCGAGACCCGCAGATATTTCAATCATCGATGATGGAAAACCGTAAAACGATATACTCGGATTTTTCTCGGGCACCTGGAAACAAGATACACCTGTCCAGTTCGAAGACGAGGTACCATTCTTCTGGGACCCTCGAGTATTCCTGATCTCTCTTTCTCTCTCTCTCTCTCTCTCTCTCTCTCTCTCTCTCTGTCTCTCTCTCTGTCTCTCCCCTGGAATCGAATTAAATTATACAGGAAGGAGCGTTCCAGCAATTCTAACTTCATCTTGTTCCGCAGTCTACGTTGTAGTTAATAATTGAAAGAATGATACCCCCGTCGGAGTTCTCGGACAGTTCCAATCTCCCTTCCGTCCAAAACTTCATCACATTTAATAATTGAATGGGAGGTACCCGAACCGAGTCAGCACGAAGTCGTTTCCTAGGGCCAGTCGCAGTTACACCCGTGACGTGTCCATCACGCGAGACGCAAACGCGAGTCGTTAGCCAGCTGACGAGCCGGTCCCGGCAACAAGGGTTCGTTTCGTTTCGGCGTGCCTGTTACGCGGCCCGGTAATCTGCCTCGTAATTACCGGTCCATCGAGTCGTATCTCGCGCTCGCTCGCTTCTAACCGAACGCAAATTTAATAACTTGTCCCGGGTACAAAAGCGAAGGAGGCGGCGACGATTGATTCAATAAAGCGTCCCGCGTATCCCTAACGATCCGAGCGTGTTGCACCGGTCGCAGCTCGCTTCGATCCGCTTCGGTCTGCGTCGCGTTCTCGAGCCACTTCTCACTGCAAATTGGTTACGATCACGTGAAAGCTTAAACGAGGGAATAACACGGACGCAAAAGGTGGTTCGTTCCACCTCGAGGTGAAACGAACGGCCGCGCCTCGTCGAGGGCGAGAGGAACAGGTTGGTCCCGACGAGACGTCGGTGGTTGTTGGCCGCGGGGTTGTAATGGCCCGCGAAGCCTGTAATTTCTGTCCTGGTCGAGTTAACATTCGACTATGCCGCTGGCTGGCCGGGAGGGACAGGGGCGAGAGGGACAGCCCGCCACCCAAGCCTCTTCCAGCGAGACTCCCTCCGTGACTCACTCGAGATTCGCGATTTAACAGGTTGACGCGAAACACCACGGGCACGGTCACGAGCCCCGACACAATCGTGAAGGCTTTAGACTCGAGGCTCGCCGGTAGCTGGATCTTCACCGAACTCTAGAATCGCGAGAGCATATACACGATGCAGAGTCGAAGCTTGCCTCGGAAGATTAGCCTGCAGGGTAGTGCCGCAACGAGGCCGAGAGAATCAGCAGGGCAAAGAGCGATGATCGCCGAAGCTCGATCTAGACCGAGTCGGCTGGCAACCGAAGGACATTGACTACAATGCGTCGGAGGATCCGGGTAATTGGCATGCAAATATGCAGCGCCCCGGAGCCTCTCGTCTACTCGAGGTTTTGCCTAATTGCGTTCGGTAACGAGCATCCTCCGGTTAACTAAACAGCAGTGGCATCGACAGAAGCCGCTTACCTACGCGGTCTCTATCCAACGATGCAATCTGCCGATACTCTCGTTCGCCGGAGGCCGCAAACTTTTGTCATAGATCCTTCGCAAGAGATTTCGCGGGAGTGTCTTTGTTAGTCCGGTCGCATCGCGCGGGATTTCCAAGGCAATTCCACGAAATAACCGCGGCGTAATACCGTAGATGCATCGGACTGTGGGAGACGTCTTTCCGCGACAAGGTTCCCGTTTTTCTCTCGGCGCGGCGGCTGAAGGGTAACGAGGCCGGAGCGGTCCGCTCGTACATTCTCGAATATCTCCGCTTGTCAAGCTATAAAATTAATGCGTTCGGAGCAACGGTGGCGCGATTATGGTCGGCGTCGTCGGTGGAGGAAGACCGAGCAGGCAGCATAATCCGCGGGGAATTCCGCTGGGGAAACACGAAACAGATTTCAGACGGCGATTCGGCGCGCCGTGTATCGGAATCGAAACGACCTGGCGACGAGAGTGCTTCCACGGTCAAAGATGACTGTTAGCTGGCTAGCTGGGAGGAGTCCTAGCGTTAATCCCGAGATGCTCGCGGGATCATTCGGTGGGCTCTCGACGAGGGGATTAAACCGTGGCAGGGCTCTAGAGCGAGGGAGTTTGTTCACCTTGGTGATCCTCTCCGTTGCGCGCGGACTATAGTCTCGAGTCTCGGCACGAGCAATACCGAACCCTGAACACTGAACACTGTAGCCTGTGTGTGCTTCCCTGTCGCCAGAGTCAGAGACAGAGACAGAGGCAGAGGCCGAGGCCCGTGCGAACGCCACACGTGCTCGCGCGTTCCTCCTGTCCTGGCGCACACAATCGCACGCGTCGCGACGGATAGACGGGCCCCTCCTTCACGTGTGTATTATCCCAGCAGGAAACGCAGAAACCCACTCTACGGGACCCGGTCGCGGTCCCACGAACCGAGATTAGAACGATTTCGAACGGATTTCGCAATGTCGACCTGATATACCGCCTGCTATACACCTGTCACAACCGATTCACACCGCAGTATTCTTTTATTCCCGGCACGATGAACGTTATGCCTTCGCATTTTATCTGGGAACACCGACCATCCGTCTCTACCGCGTAGAATTTTCTGCAATAAAGTTGGTTGATTGAACGAATGTTTAAACGCTGTTAAACTCGAGTCTTGCCAACTATCTGGCCGACGCACCGCGATACAACTGATATATCAGATAGGGTATGGCGATCTCGTTGATATCATTTTATTCTCCAAACGATAAAGTTTACGGCTCGACAGATTATTTGAAAATGAAGATCACCCGTCTCTTAAAACTGTTCTTCGAACTTATTTTCAAGAACGATTGTGCGCAATAGGGGACATTAATGTAAAATAATAAGCGTAATTAGAGGCAGAAAAATCGAGGAGATTCTGCAGATTGCCATAAATCTACTAATAGGATAAATCGTCGAAGAAACGTAGTAGTCGATGTAGTTAATGATACCGGTCAGGATGTGGCTACCGTTGGAACCGTTCGCAGCAGTCGCCGCTCGTATAAAACAATAATATCCAGCGTGGCGATTGCAGCGTGCTCGCCGTAAGAATGCGAAACGGCGCAACGAGAACACGCGTCGTGAATCGGCAAAAAGTCGGGGAATCGCGTGAGTAATGCACGGTGCCGACCAGTTTCGCGCGCTCCGCTGATTGTTATAAATTACTCTAATCCGACGGTTCGCCGATCGTTTAGTTCTTACGGCGCGACGAGACGAGAGGAGAAGCTGCGAGCGAGTTGGTCCGACGACGGCCGCCGCGTCGCAAACCAGTCACGATTTCGTCCGAGACCGCGTTGGCCGGGCCCGAGAGGAGAGGCGAGCGATTTTATGCCATCTCATCTGGCAACAATTTACGATATAACCAGATCGACGGCGGGGGCAATAAGAACTGATGAAACGTAGGCGATGCGATTACCGATCGCCGATATACGAACCCGATCCATCCAATTCCGATGAAGATAAACGGACACCGGCGAAATAAACGAGCCGGCGAGAAAGCTTCAATTCCGATACACAAAGTATCGAAACTGCCAACATCCTGACGCGTTCCCGACGACGGCGGCCGGTCTTCTGCCTCGTGTACGCGGCAGCGCCAACTCGCCGAGTGACTCACGCGATCTCCTGGACAACCTGCTATCACCGCGACCGGTAATCACGGTTCAACCGCGGAAAAATGTTAATTGCAATCGAGCCTGATAGATGTCCGAGAAGAGGCGCGGAGCCGCGGCCTGGCGAAATGACAGTGATCGGTAAACGCGGCGCGGTGCCGTGGAATTCAGCTGTTCGACGTGACTGAAATAATTTATTGATTTCCGTCGTGAACACGCGTTCGGCACACACGCACGCCGTTCATAACCGTCTGCGACTGTTCGTTCTGCACTTGTGCGTCGGCCGCTGCACGCTTCGCTTCGTTCCGTTTCGTGCAACGCCGGCTAGAGAAACACGCTGGCGGACGTGCCCGTCCATAAATCTCAATGCGGCCGAATTCGCTTGGCCCGCGCCAGACTCGCATTTAGGGCAATTAACTCCTTCCTTCCGAGCGGGCTTCGTGACGTCTGCACTCGGAAACGCTGCTCTACAAATGAAACCGCGTCACTGTCGATGGGAAATCTAGACACGATTCGTTGTATCCATCTCTCTCTC